>NC_069405.1:2043971-2088186 GCF_026875155.1 Cherax quadricarinatus
ATAATAAAAAATAATAATTAATAATAATAATAATATAAAAATTTTAAAAAATTTTAAAATAATAATTAATAATAATAATAATAATAAAATAATAATAACAAAAATAATAATAAAAAATAAAAATAATAATAATAATAATAAAAACAAAACAATAATAAAATAATAATAATATAATAAAAATAATAAAATAAATAATAACAATAATAATAATAAATAATAATAGAAATAATAATAATAAAAATAATATAATAATAAAAAACAATAATAATAAATATAAAAAATAAAAATAAAATAAAAAATTTAAAAATAAAAATGAAAATGAAATAACAATAATAATAATAATAAAAATAATAAAAATAAAAATAATAATAAAATAAAAAAATAAAAATAAAAAACAATAATAATAATAAAAAAATAATAATAATAAATAATAATAATAATAATAATAATAATAAGAAAATAATTAAAATAATAATAATGATGAGATGATGAGAGAAATAAAATAAAATAAAATAATAAAAATAAAAATAATAATAATAATAATAAAAATAATAAAAAAATATAATAATAAAAAATAATAATAATAATATAAAAATAATAATAAAAATAATAATAAAATAAAAATAAAAATAAAAAAAATAAAAGGAGAAAATTTTTTGGGGAAAGTAAATGAAAACAAAAAAATCACTTGGCCCTTTCCTAAGCTATCCAGAGGCACACACACATGCGGGGGTTAGACAAGGGGACGAGCAGTATGTTCCAGGTTAGAGACGGAAAAAAAAGGTGACACAGTTGGAAGTTGAAGACTCAGATGATCACGGGGATGTTGGGAAGTATTTTTTCGTATAGAGTTGTCAGAAAGGGGGAATAGTGACAAGGAAGTAGTGGAGCAGGAAATTTACATACTTTAAGGAGGTAGAAAAGTCAGGGAAAAGGGGCTAGGCCTAGTAGGATCAGTAAAGAGCGGGGCCGGAGCTGAGTCTCGCCCCCTGAAACCCCAAAATTAGGTGAGTATGCACCCGCAAAACACACACAGACCCCAACAAAAACTACACACCACAACCACACAACACACACACACAACAACACCCCCACATCAACACACACAGACCAAAAAACCAAAACCACACCAAACACAAAACCACACAACACACACACACCACCACAACCACCCACACACAAACAACATACAACACACAGAAACACACAAAACACACACCAACACAACACCACACACACACCCCAAAAACACACACACACCACACACACAAAACACACACACACACACACACACACACAACACACCCCAACACCACACCACCACCACACAAAACCACACACACACAACACCACAACACACACACACAAAACACACACACACACCACACACACCGCAACACACCATAAAATAGGGGGGTTTGCAAAAAGAAGAACCCAGCCAGTAAAAAGCGATTTTCAAAGCAGTCGATCGGAGAGGATCCGCAGGGACAGCAAGACAAAGGGACTTCCGGCGTACCGGAAGGTTTATCTCGCTCATGACAAAAACCAAGAAAAAAGGCAAAAACTGAGAGATATTTACAAAAGCGAAGGGGGAAGAGGGTGAAGAGGAAATGGCGGGAAACCCAGATCGGGAGGAAGATCAAATCACCCTCCCTCACAACCACCAAGAAGCCCCCCAAACCCAGGAAAAACCTCAGTGCAACCAAATTTCTAACCAAAACACACATGAACCAATCTCCCCCTCCCCTCTTACAATCCCCACCCCCAGCAACCACCCAAGTTCCTTTATCAGGTCTCCTATTTCCCCCAACTCCAATGTGCCCCCAGACCACAGTTTTAGACAAGAAGTTGAAGGTGTGGTATACAAATGCAGATGGAAAAAGAAATAAGTGTGAGGAGTGGCATGAAAGAATAAAGGAGCATCCTAAGACTAATGCACTCTAAAAACAAAATCCCCGGGAAAAACAGATGAATCTTTCCACCTAGATTTTAAATCTCAAAAGATAAACGGGGGAGGGGGGAGGAGGATCGCACTGCTCTTTAAAAAACGTGAGGATTTAAAAAAAAGGGAAAAGGAATGGTGGACGGGCAAAAGGGCTACTTAGTAGAAAAAATTCCATCTGAGGCATAAAGTGTTTTAATTCAGAATGTACAACCCCCCAGAATGCAGGGGGCCAAGAAAAGAATACAAGATAAAACAGAGCAATAGTCGACACACTAGCCGAGTGGCCAAAAGAGCTCCATGAGGGAGAAAATTTACTAGTTATGGGTGATTTCAATCACAAGGGATTGATGAAAAAACCTGGACCAGATGAGGGTGTGGGTACGGGAAAAACCTATGCATCAACATATTAGGACACAAAAAAGAGAGAGAGGTGGGATGATCCAGAAGGGTCGGGCCCTTGAGTTCCCCTTGGGTATTGGGACATCGAGAATCTTGAAAAAAAGGGCCCCCCAGGATCATCCCGTGGTTCTGTGTTTTGATACATAGTTGGCTACAAGGGGAGAGGTAGCAGGAAAGGGGATGGGGAAAAAAAAAAACTACGAAAGGGGGGATTTCATGGAAAGAGGAACTTCCTGCAAGGCGTTCAGTGGGAAGAAAACTGGCGGGAAAACCAGAAAAAGAAATAGGACTATGTGATAAAAAAAATGCAAGGAGGCAGAGGAGGGGTTTTTTTTCCCCAAGGAAATAGAAATATGGGAAGACCAGAACGAATCCTTGGTTCCCCCAAAGGTGTAGGGGTCAAAAACTAGGTAATTAATAATGAAAAAGGTACAGAAGAAAAGGACCAGGAAAATAAAGAGATCAGTGAAGACCAGAACAATATGCACAGATAAAAAGGGGGAGGCTCAGCGGCAATATGAAAATACATTGTCGAAGTCAAGTCTGCCCCAGGCTGTTGTATACCCACATCAGGAGGAAAACAACAGTCAAGGACCAGGTAATCGACGAGAAAGGTAGGGAGTTCACAAAAAAAAGGGACCGAGGGTATGTGAGGGTAACATGGTTTAAAGAAGTATTTAAGGGGGAAACTTAGGACTCCAGGGAACAGAACAGAAGGGTACCCAACAAGTGCTGGAAGGGGTACACATAACCAAGGGGGGGTGAAGAAGGCTATGGAACTTAATACCTCAAAAGGCGGGGGGCCCAGACAAATCCCCTGTGGGTCCTTGAGAGGGAGGAGATGCTGTGGGCCCATAAAAAAGATTTTCAAAACCTTTAAAACGGGGAACCCCCCAAGGTATGGAAGTTGGCAAATGAGTCCCAATTTTTAAAAAAGGGACAGACTGAGGTTTTTAAAACTAAACCTGGTCCAAAACGTGCAGAAGATCTAAAGAGGAGAGTGAGGGAAAACACCGGGGAAAGAAACAAGTGTATAATCGAAAACCAGCACGATTTCAGGGAAGGAAAAACCTGTGTCACAATCTACTGGAGTTTAAAACAAGGTGATAGAAGAAAGACAAGAGAGAGAGGGATGGAAGATGCATTTTCTTGGCTGTAAAAGGCCCTCGACACAGTTCATAACAAAAGGTTACTGAAAAGCTGGGGATCGGGCATATAAAGGAAAGGGTACAATGGATAAAAAATACCAACAGGGAAGAACAAGAGTCATGGTACTGACGGGGTATAAGGGGGGTGCCTGTGAAAAAGGGGGTTTTCCACAGAGGCCAGTTCTAGGACTTGTGCTGTTTTTGGTTATGTAATGAAAAACGAAGGATAGACTCAGAAGTGTCCTTTGTGCAGGATGTGAAGTTAATGAGGAGAATAAATCGGCGAGAATCAGGTAAACTAAAAAGAGCCGGACGGCTACAACCCGGGTTTCCAGCAATGGTTCCCTTTGAAATAACCCTCCAAATGCAAAGTCTAAAGACTGGGAAGGTCAAAGAAGACCGCGACAGAGTATAGTCAGATGGCCAAGATGCAAACCCCTCGGAAAAAGATTTTGGGGGTGGTAAAAACACCGACACATCTGGGCGACTCAATCAGTATGCTGCAGCATACAGGCGTTGGCAAATCAAAAAAACAGCGTTCCCGATATCAGTAAGGAATCGTTCAAGACCTGAAAACCCATTTTACGTCGGCCCTATGGAGTATGCGCCCCATTTTTGAAACCCAACCCCTGGTCAAGCAGTCAAGAAATTAGAGAAAGGAAAAAGGCCCTGCAACCAGACTGTCCCAAGAAAAGGGGGATTGTTTTACGAAAAAAGGGTTTAAAGGGAAAATCGGCCTTACGACACTGGAGAACAGGGGTCAGGGGAGACATGTTAACAACTTTTAAAAAATTTTTTGGGGAAATAGAAAAGGTGGACAAGGACAGGATTTAGTTTGGGAATAGACACAAGAGGTAAAATTTGGAATTAAGGATCGATGAATCAAAGGGATGTTAGGAATATTTCTTCAGCATAGAGTAGTCAGGCCGGGGAAATGGCATGAAATGACGTAGTGGGGGGCGGGAACCATACTATTTTTTAAGGCGATTTTTTGCTAAAGCTCATTGAGCAGGGGGAAAAAAGACACGGGTAGCATTAAGTGAAGAAGAGGGGTCTGAGCTATGATCGACCCCTGCAACATAAATATTGAGTAAAAAAGGTGAGTAAACCACAACCCAAAAATACACACACACACACACAACCCAAAACCCAAACCCAACACCTCCCCCCTCTGATCCCACCCACCCCCCCGCCCCAATTACGTTTAGAACAGAATTTTAAAGGGTTTGGTCACAAATGCGGATGGAAAAACGAATAAACATGGGAAGGGCAAGATAAATCAATGAAAGCCCAAACATCATGCTTACAAAAACAAAACCCCGGAGACAATAACAACGCAACTCCCCACCAGGATACCCGATCTGAGGAAATATAGAAAGGGGGGAGGGGGAAAGGGGGGGTGGCGTGCTCACAAAAAAAGATGGAAATTGAGAAAAGGGTCATGACGAACAGGGGAAAGAGATTACATAGTAGGTACACTTCAGTCTGGGAGCAAAGGGGGTAGCGTGAGTAATCCCCACAGAATGCAGGAGGCCAAGAGGGAATAAGGGGAGCAACGGGGCAAGGTGGACACACTTCTGAGGTGGCAAGAAAAGCTCACCGCGAGCAAAGTTTCTGGTTTGGGGGATTTTAACCAAGGGAATTGACTTGGAAAACCTGGAGCCACATGGGGGGCCCCAAAAAATGGAGAGCCAAGTGTTTGGGCGTGGTGTGGAAAAAATATGCACCAACATGTTTTAAGGACACTACCGAGCGGGGGGGAGGATAACCAGCAAGATTGGACTTTTGTTCACCCGGGGATTTTAGACATTGAGGGCTTCAATAGAGAGTCCCCTAGGACTAGCGACCACGTGGCTTTTGCTTTGAATACATTAGGTGCAAGTGGAAGAGAATAACAGGGGTTGAATGTGAAAAACCTGACTGTAAAAGAGGGACTAATAGGGTTGAAGAATTCCCGCGGAGGTCCAGTGGGGGCAAGAAATGGCAGGAAAGCCATAAAAGAAATGATGGAATATGTAACAACAAAAGCAAGGAGGGAGTGGAAAGGTTCATTCCAAAGGGCAAAAGAAACAATGGGAAGACCCAAAAGACCCTGGTTCACCGACGGTGTAAGGGGGCAAAAAAAAAGGGGCAATAGAGAATGGAAAAAGTAAGAAGGCAGAGAAAAACACGAAAATAGGGAGTCATTGCAGACCCAGGAACGAGTATGCACAGGGAAAGGAGGGAGGCCCCCGCGACAGTATGAAAATAATATTGCATCGAAAAACAAGATGACCGGGGAAAATGTTGTATAGCCAATCAGGGGGAAACAACAGTCAAAGACCAGGTGATCAGATTTAGGACAGAAAGGGGGAAAATACAAGAAATGATCAGGATATGTTTAGGAGTAAACAGGGGATTTAAGGAATTTTTTATAATATAGGGCAGGAAGGGCTGTAGGAAGACAGCACGAAGGGAACATCAAGAGGGAATATACCAACAAGGGTTGGGGCATACGAACAACTGAAGAGGAGGTGCAGAAGCTGCAAGTGACCTTGATACCCAAAGGCGAGGGACGGACAACATTCCCCATGGGTCCTAAGAGAAAAGCAGAAATGCTGTGCGTGCCCCTAACCACAATCTTCAACAATCTCTTGAAACTGGGCAACTACCCGGGGAAAAGAAGACAGCAATGTAGTCCCCATATTTAAAGAAGGAAACAGAAATGAGGCACAAAATACGACTGTGTCTCTGACATGTTTGTGTGCAAATCAGGAGAAAATTATCAGGAGGAGAGTGGGGAACACCTGGAACGGAACAAGATTTAAATGAAAAACCGCATGGTTCATGGGAAAGGGAAAACTTGTTCACAAACCTCCTGGAGTTTTTGATAAGGTAAAAGAAGTAAAAACAGAGAGAGGGGGTGGGGTGATTTCGTTTTTCCGAGCAGGGGGGAAGGGCCTTTTAAACCCGTTTTCCCCAAAGAGATTAGTGCAGAGGCCTAAACTACAGATCGGTTCGACTGTATTGTGTGCAAAGTCATGGAGAAGTTATCAGGAGGAAGTGGGGGAACACCTGGAAAGGAACAAGAATAAATGAAAACCGCTGAGTTTATGGAAGGCAAATCTTGTATCCAAAAAAAACCCCCGGAGTTTTATATAAGGTAACAGAAGAAGAAGAGAGAGGGGGTGGGCTGATTGCGTTTTCCCGACTGCGGAAAAGGGCCCTTTTACACAGTTCCCCACAAGAGATTAGTGCAGAACTGGGGGATCGGGATTTTAAAAGGGAGGGCACTGCATGGGTCAGGAATACCCGCAGGGGGCAAAACAACGGTCATGGTACGTGAAGAGGTTCACGGGGCGTCTGTGTGGCAGGGTCCCCCCAAAGGGGCAGTTCTGGACCAGTGATTTTTGTATATGCGAAAGCATGATGGAAGGGAATAACTCTGAAGTGTCCCTATTCGCAGAGATGTGAAGTTGATGAGAAAATTAAATCGGGTGAGGATGAGGCAGGACTGCAAAAAACCCGGGGCAGGCCGAATGTGGTCCAGAAATGGGTTCTCGAATTCAATCCTGCCAAAACAAAAGCCTGAAGATTGGGGAGGGGGGAAAAAAAAGACCGCGACAGAGTATAGGGTAGGTGGACAAAGACTAAAAACCTACTTAGGGAGAAAGCCTTGGGGTGACAAACACCCAGCACGTCACCCGGGGCAACATCAACCCAAAAAAAATGCTGCAGCTATGGCGCTGGAAAAAAAACCCGAAATAGCGTTCCGTACCCTTTAAAAAGAATCGTTCAAGCCTGTACATGTGTAGTTGGCCCATCGGGTTGCAGCATAAATCTGAACCCACACCTAGTCAAAACACGTCAAGAAAATTTGAGAAGTAAAAGGGTTTTAACAAGGTAGTCCCAAGCCCCAGGGGAAGTCGTACGGCAAAGGTTGAGGGAAGACGATACTGTGGGAATTAAAAAGGTGGACAGAGATAGGATGCCCCGAGAGGCGAACAACAAGGGGGCACAACTGGAACGAAGACTCAACAGTCACGGGACGTTAGGAAGTATTTCTTCAGTCAAGAGTCGTCAGGAAATGGAATAGCCTGCAAAATGAATGTGGAGGGCAGGACCATCATAGTTTTAAAAAGGGTATGGCAAAGATCAGGAAACAGAGGGAGAGGACCCATTAGCGACATGAAGAGGCGGGGGCCCGGATAGTACCACCACACACACAAAACACCACAGAAACAGACACACACACACCACACCACACACACACACAATACACCCACATACCACACACACAACCCCCACAACACACACACAAACAAACACACAAAACACACACAACCCCCACAACACAACACACACACACAACAACACACATACACCACACACACAACACAACACACACACACACACACACACACACACACACACACACACACACAAAAAACCCCCTACACACACACACACACACACAACCCCACCACACCACAACAACCAAAACACAAACTCACACACACCCACAACAACAACACACACACACAACACAAACAAAAAATGAAAATGACAGCACAAAAGCCCCAAAACGACCCAAATGTTTTCAGCCAATCGGAGGAAAAAAAACAGTCAAAGGGGCAGGGAATCGGGGTAAAGGGAAAGGGAAAGGGGGGAGACAAAAAAATGACCGTGAAGTATTTTAAGAAACCCAACAAGAGATTCAAAGAAGTTTCCAGAGGGACAGAAGGGGGCTCCAAAAGACGGAGAGGTGGGGCACACCACCAAATGCTGGACCAGTGCACCAACCCAAAGGGGAATGAAGAGGTTTGGGAGTAGAACCTCAAAAAGGGAATGGGGCCCGATAAATCTTCCATGGGTTGAGAGAGAGAGCAGAGGGGGGCTTTTGTACCCCTAAAAAAATATTCAATACATCTATCGAAAAAAGGGGATTGCCTGAGGCATGGAAACAGCAAAAGTGGGCCCAAACTTTTAAAAAAAGGGGACAGAATAAGCATTAAACTACGACCGTGTCACTACATGTATAGAAACAAAATCTGGAGAGATTATCAGGGAAAAAGTGGTGGAACACCCGAAAGGAACGATCTCATCAACAGCAGCCCCCATGGTTCAGGGTCGGAAATCCTGTGTCACAAACCTACTGGATTCTATGACTGGTGACGAGAAAACAAAAGAAAAGGGGGTGGGGGGATTGCATTTTCTTGGACTGCAAGAAGGGGTTTGAACTTTTACACAAGGTTGGTTTTAAAAAAAAAGGGGACCAAGCAGGGTTTAAAAGGGAAGGCACTCAATGGTCGGGAATACTTTTCAGGAAAACAGCGCGAGTATGGTAGTGGCGGGTGTCAAATGGGCACCTGTGACCAGCGGGGTCCCGCAGGGGGCAGTCCTAGGACCAGTGCTTTTCTGGGATTTGGAACGACATGCGGAAGGGAAAAGACTTGAGGTTCCCTGTTTGCAGATGGTTTTAAAATTTATGAGAAAGAATTCACTCGATCGAAAACCGGGAGAACTACAAATGGATCTGGGCAGGCTGCAGACCTGGTCCAGAATTGGCTCCTGGGTTCAATCCCACCAAAATGCAAAGTCATGAAGTTTTGGGGAAGGGCAAAAAAGACCCGGAGACGGGTACGTCTAGGGGGCCAGAGATCAAACGTCCCAAGGAAAAAAATCTTGGGGGGGTTAACACCAGGCACATCTCCCGAAGCGCAGTCAAAAACCCAAAAAACTGCTGCGCTATGGGCGCCCTAAAAAATCAGAACAGCATTCCGACAACATAATAAGGAAATCATTCATGACTGTACACCGTTGTACGTTAGGCCCATATTGGAGTATGCGGCACCAGTTTGGAACCCACACCTAGTCCAAAGCACGTAAAGAAACAGAGAAAGTTGACAATGGTTTTGCAACAAGACTTGTCCAGAGCTAAGAGGTATGTCCTACAGGGATCTTAACCTTTCCCATCAACTGACGACACCTGGAGGACAGGAGAGATAGGGGGGAATGATTACGACCATACAAAATACTTGTGAGAGGAATTGAAAAGGTGGGAACCAAAGACAGGATGTTCCAGGATTGGACACAGTAACAAGGGGCACAGTTGGAAGCTGAAGACACAGTGAATCACAGGGATGTTAGGATAGCATTTCTTCACAGCCACAGAGTAGTCAGTAATGAATAGTTTGGGAAGCGATGTATGTGGAAGCAGGAATCAATACATAGCTTTATGCAGTCGGTTGATAAGCTCACGGTCTCAGGGAGTTTGACCTAGTTGGCGATCTGTGAAGAGGACGGGGCCAGGAGCTCGGACTCGACCCCTGCAACCTCAACTAGGTGAGTAAACTTGGTGAGTACAACTAGGTGGTGGTACTACTAGGTGTGTACAACTAGGTGGAGTACAACTAGGTGAGTACAACTTGGTGAGTACAAACTAGGGTTGAGTTGTTCTACACTAGGTGATCACAACTAGGGAGTTTTCAAACTAGGTGAGTACAACTAGGTGAGTACAACTAGGTGAGTACAACTAGGTGAGTACAACTAGGTGATCACAACTAGGTGAGTACAATAGTGAGTACAACTAGGTGAGTACAACCAGGTGATCACAAACTAGGTGTAGTATAACTAGGTGAGTACAAACAGTGAGTACTCCAGGTGATCACAACTAGGTGGAGTTACATACTAGGTGGTACATAACTAGGTGTGGTAACAACTAGGTGAGTAAACTAGGTGAGTACAAATAGGTGAGTACAACTAGCGGAGTACAAAGAGGTGAGTAAAACTTGGTGAGTCTACAACTTGGTGAGTACAACTAGGTGAGTAAACTGGGTGAGTAAACTAGGTGAGTACAACTAGCGTGGGTACAACTAGGTGAGGACTTCAATAGGTGAGTACAACCAGGTGATTCAAAAATAGGTGAGTACAACTAGGTGAGCTACAATAGGTGAGTACTGCTAGCGTGTGTACAACTAGGTGAGTAACAACTACGGTTGAGTTACAACTCGGTGAGTACAACTTAGGTGAGTACAACTGGTGAGTACAACTAGGGGAGTAAACTAGGTGAGTACAACTAGCGTGAGGTACAACTAGGTGAGTACAACTAGGTGTGTTACAAACCAGGTGATCCTCAAACTAGGTGAGTACCAACTAGGTGGTAAACTAGGTGAGTACAACTAGGGTGTACAACTAGGTGAGTCAACTTGGTGAGTACAACTAGGTGAGTACACACTAGGTAGTACAACTAGGTGAGTACAACTAGGTGAGTACAACTAGGTGAGTACAACTAGGTGAGTACAACTAGGTGAGTACAACTAGGTGAGTACAACTAGGTGAGTACAACTTGGTGAGTAACAACTAGGTGAGTACTACTTGGTGGTTACAAACTATGTGAGTACAACTGGTGAGTACATAGGTGAGTACAACTAGTGTGAGATCAACTATGTGAGTACAAACTAGGTGAGTACAACTAGGTGAGTACAACTAGGTGAGTACAACTAGGTGAGTACAACTAGGTGAGTACAACTAGGTGAGTACACACAGTAAAATAACATCAGGTCTCCTCGCTGGGGTTTATAATTAAATTAGATGAATAATATCGAAAATTATTAATTAGGTTGACTGTTGAATGAGAATGTCAAGGTGTAGCTATGACGTGAGTGTGCGTGCGCTGTGAGTGCGTGGTGCGTGCGTGTGTGGTGTGTGTGTGTGTGTGTGTGTGTGTGTGTGTATGTGTGTGTGTGTGTGTGTGTGTGTGTGTGTGTGTGTGTGTGTGTGTGTGTGTTGTGTGTATGTGTGTGTGTGTGTGTGTATGTGCGTGTGTATGTGTGTGTGTGTGTGTGTGTGGTGTGTGTGTGTGTGTGTGTGTGTGTGTGTGTGTGTGTATGTGTGTGGTGTGTGTGGAGTGTGTGTGGTTGTGTGGTGTGTGTGTGTGTATGTGTGTATGTGTGTGTGTGCTGTGGTGTATGTGTGTGTGTATGTGTGTGTGTGTGTGTGTGGTGTGTGGCGTGTGGTGTGTGTGCTGTGTGTGTGTGTGTTGTGTGTATGTGTGTGTGTATGTGTGTGTGGTGTGTGTGTGTGTGTGTGTGTGTGTGTGTGTGTGTGTGTTTGTGTGTGTGTGAATGTGTGTGTGTCTGTGGTGTGTGTGTGGTGTGTTTGTGTATGCGTTGTGTGTGTTACTCACCTAATTGTGGTTGAGGGGTCGATACGCAGCTCCTGGCCCCGCCTCTTCAATGATTCGCTTACTGGATCCTCTCTCTTCTTCCTAGCTTTGGTCAACATACCTATTCTTAATATCTATGTATGGTTACTGCCTCCACTACTTCAATTGCTAGGCTATTCAAACTTGCTGACAACTCTATGACTGGAAGAAGATACTCCTAACGTCCCATGTGAATCGTCTGAGTCTTCAGCTTTCCAGTTGTGACCCCTTGTCCTGTGTACCCCTCTCTGGAACATCCTATCTCTGTCCACCTTGTCTATTCCCCGCAGTATCTTTGTATGTCGTTATTCATGTCTCCCATTGACCCTTCTGCCCTCAGTGTCGTCAGTTCCGATTTCCATCAACCTGTCTCGTACGTCATTCCCTGAGCTCTGGGACGAGACTTGTTGCTAACCTTTGTAATTTCTCTCTAACTTCTTGACGTGCCTTGACAGGTGTGGGTTTCAGACTGGTGCTGCATACTCCGAATGGGCCTAACATACACAGTGTACAGTTTCTTGAACGTTCCTTATTATGTATCGGAACGCTATTATAGGTTTGACAGGGCTACCGTTGAGCTTGCATGTTATTGGTTGATGGTGTGCTCCGGTGATGTGCACGTGTTATGGTCACCCAAAGGTCTTTCTCCCTGATTGAGGTCTGTAGTCTTTGTCCACCTTGCTTTACTCTGTCTGCGGTTTCTTTGCCCCTCCCATTCTTCATGTCTTGCATTTGGCTGATTGAATTCGAGAAGCCAGTTCCTGGAACATGTCCAGCCTGGTCCAGTCTACTTTGACAGTCCTGGACTCATCCTCGTCCGAATTTAATTTTTCTATAATCTTCACGTCATCTGCGTACAGGGATACACTTCAGGTCTTATTCCTTTCATTCATGTCGTTCACACATATCAAATTTTAGCATTGTTTAGTCCTAGAACTGACCCCTGTGGGACCCGCTTCGTCACTGGCGCCCCCACTGTGATAACCTCTTCACGTACCATGAACTCGTTGCTGCTCCCTGTCAGGTATTCCCGTATCCATTGCAGTGCCCTCCCGTTTAAAAATCGGTGTACGCCATGATCTCCAGCTTCTGCACTAATCTCGGGTGGGGTTCTGTGTCATAGGCCCTTCCTGCAGTATGGATAACGCATTGTACCCTCCCTCTCTCTCTCGTGTGTTTCTTCTGCTACCTTGTCATATAACTTCCAGGAGGTTGTGATTACAAGATTTGCCTTCCATGAACCCATGATGGTTTTCATTTAATCGTGTTTCCGTTCCAGGTGTTCCACCACTCTCCTGATAATCTTTTCCATGACTTTGCACACAATACATGTCAGAGACACAGGTCTGTAGTTTTGTGCCTCGTTTCTGTTTCCTTTCTTAATATGGGGACAAACATTAGCTGTCTTCCATTTCTCAGGTAGTTCCCCAGTTTCAAGGGATGTGTTAAAGATTGTGGTTAGAGGCACGCACAGCATCTCTGCTCCTTCTCTAAGGACCCATGAGGAGATGTTGTCCGGTCCCATCGCCTTTGAGGTGCCAAGGTCATTTAAGAGCTTCTTCACCTCCTCCTCAGTTGTTCGTATGTCATCCAACACTTGTTGGTATATTCCCTCTTGATGTTCCCTTCTGTGCTGTTTTCCCCACACCCCTTCCTGTCTCTACTGTAAAAACTTCCTTAAATCTCCTGTTCAGCTCCTCACATACCTCCTGATCATATCTTGTGAGTTCTCCACCTTCTGTCCTTAATCTGATCACCTGGTCTTTGACTGTTGTCTTCCTCCTGATGTGGCTATACAACAGTTTCGGGTCAGTCTTGATTCTCGATGCTATGTCATTTTCATACTGTCGTTGGGCCTCCCTCCTTACCTGTGCGTACTCATTCCTGGCTCTGCGACTGATCTCCCTATTTTCGTGTGTTCTCTGCCTTCTGTACTTTTTCCATTCTCTATTGCACTTTGTTTTTGCCTCCTTACACCGTCGGGTAAACCAGGGGCTCGTTCTGGTCTTCCCGTTGTTACTGTTGCCCTTGGGAATGAACCTTTCCACTGCCTCCTTCATTTTGTTGTTACATATTCCTCATTTCATTTACTGGCTTTCCTGCCAGTTCTCTGTCCCACTGGACCTCCCGCAGGAAGTTCTTCAACCCTATGTAGTCCCCTCTTTTATAGTGTGTGTGTGTGTCTGTGTGTGTGTGTGTGTGTGTGTGTGTGTGTGTGGTGTGTGTGTGTGTGTGTGTGTGTGTGTGTGTGTGTGTGTGTGTGTGTGTGTGTGTGTGTGTGTGTGTGTGTGTATGTGTGTACTCACCTCACCTAATTGTACTCACCTAATCGAGGTTGCATGAGTCGAGACTCAGCTCCTGGCCCCGCCTCTTCAATGATCGCTAATAGGTCCTCTCCCTCTCTGCTTCCTGAGCTTTGTCATACCTCTTCTTAAAACTATGTATGGTTCCTGCCTCCACTACTTCACTTGCTAGGCTATTCCACTTCCTGACGACTCTATGACTGAAGAAATACTTCCTAACGTCCCTGTGACTCGCCTGAGTCTTCAGCTTCCAGTTGTGACCCCTTGTTTCTGTGTCGCCTCTCTGGAACATCCTATCTCTGACCACCTTGTCTATTCCCCGCTGTATCTTGTATGTCGTTATCATGTCTCCCCTGACCCTTCTGTCCTCCAGGGTCGTCAGTCCGATTTCCCTTAACCTTTCCTCGTACGACATTCCCCTGAGCTCTGGGACTAGCCTTATTGCAAACCTTTGTACTTTCTCTAACTTCTTGACGTGCTTGACCAGGTGTGGGTTCCAGACTGGTGCTGCATACTCCAGTATGGGCCTAACATACACAGTGTACAGTGTCTTGAACGATTCCTTATTAAGGTATCGGACCGCTATTCTCAGGTTTGCCAGGCGCCCATATGCTGCAGCAGTTATTTGGTTGATGTGTGCCTCCGGTGACGTTCTCGGTGTTATGGTCACCCCAAGGTCTTTCTCCCTGAGTGAGGGCAGTAGTCTTTGTCCACCTAGCCTATACTCTGTCTGCAGTCTTCTTTGCCCCTCCCCAGTCTTCATGACTTTGCATTTGGCAGGATTGAATTCGAGAAGCCAGTTTCTGGACCACATGTCGAGCCTGTCCAGGTCTCTTTGCAGTCCTGCCTCATCCTCATCCGATTTAATTCTTCTCATCAACTTCACATCATCTGCGAATAGGGACACTTCAGAGTTTATTCCTTCCATCATGTCGTTCGCATATATCAAAAATAGCACTGGTCCTAGAACTGACCCCTTTGGGACCCCGCTCGTCACAGGCGCCCACTGTGATATCTCTTCATGTACCATGACTCGTTGCTGCCTCCATGTCAGGTATTCCCTGACCCATTGCAGTGCCCTCCCTGTTATATGCACCTGATCCTCCACCTTCTGCACTAATCTCTTGTGAGGAACTGTGTCAAAGGCCTTCCTGCAGTCTAGGAAAATGCAATCAACCCACCCCTCTCTCTCGTGTCTTACTTCTGTTACCTTGTCATAAAACTCCAGGAGGTTTGTGACACAGGATTTGCCTTCCATGAACCCATGCTGGTTTTCATTTAAATCTTGTTCCGTTCCAGGTGTTCCACCACTGTCCTGATAATCTTCTCCATGAGTTTGCACACAATACATGTCAGAGACACAGGTCTGTAGTTTAGTGCCTCATTTCTTTTTCCTTTCTTAAATATGGGGACTACATTTGCTGTCTTCCATTTCTCAGGTAGTTGCCCAGTTTCAAGGGATGTGTTGAAGATTGTGGTTAGGGGCACGCACAGCATCTCTGTTCCTTCTCTTAGGACCCATGGGGAAATGTTGCCCGGTCCCATCGCCTTTGAGGTATCAAGGTCACTTAAGAGCTTCTTCACCTCCTCCTCAGTTGTTCGTATGTCCCCCAACACTTGTTGGTATATTCCCTCTTGATGTTCCCTTCTGTGCTGTCTTCCCACAGCCCTTCCTGTCTCTACTATGAAAACTTCCTTAAATCTCCTGCTTAGCTCCTCACATACCTCCTGATCATTTCTTGTGAGTTCTTCACCTTCTGTCCTCATTCTCATCACCTGGTCTCTGACTGTTGTCTTCCTCCTGATGTGGCTATACAACAGTTTCGGGTCAGTCTTGATTTTCGATGCTATGTCATTTTCATACTGTCGCTGGGCCTCCCTCCTTACCTGTGCATACTCATTCCTGGCTCTGCGACTGATCTCCCTATTTTCGTGTGTTCTCTGCCTTCTGTACTTTTTCCATTCTCTATTGCACTTTGTTTTTGCCTCCTTACACCGTCGGGTAAACCAGGGGCTCGTTCTGGTCTTCCCATTGTTTCTGTTGCTCTTGGGAATAAACCTTTCCACTGCCTCCTTGCATTTTATTGTTACATATTCCATCATTTCGTTTACTGGCTTTCCTGCCAGTTCTCTGTCCCACGGAACCTCCTGCAGAAAGTTCCTCAACCCTATGTAGTCCCCTCTTTTATAGTCAGGCTTTTCCCATTCAACTCCTGTTACTCTCTCCACTTGCAACTCTGCTATGTATTCAAAGCACAGAACCACGTGGTCGCTAGCTCCTAGGGGACTCTCATACGTGATGTCCTCAATGTCTGAACTGCCCAGGGTGAACACAAGGTTCAATCTTGCTGGTTCATCCTCCCCTCTCACTCTGGTAGCGTCCTTAACATGTTGGTGCATGAGGTTTTTCAGCACCACGTCCAACCTCTTGGCTCTCCATGTTTCGGGACCCCCATGTGGCTCCAGGTTTTCCCAGTCAATCTCCCTGTGGTTGAAATCCCCCATAACCAGCAACTTTGCTCTGCTGGAGTGAGCTCTTCTTGCCACCTCAGCAAGTGTGTCCACAATTGGTCTGTTGCTCTCTTCATATTCCTCTCTTGGCCTCCTGCTGTTCTGTGGTGGATTATGCATCATTACAATGACCACCTTGTGCTCCCCAGACTGAAGTGTACCTACTATGTAATCTCTTTCTCCTGTCTCGTCTATGCCTCCCATTTTCTCGAATTTTCATAGGTTTTTTACGAGCAGAGCCACCCCCTCCTCCCCCTCTGCCCCTTCTATCTTTCCTCATGATCTGGTATCCTGGTGGGAAGATTGCATCTGTTATTGTCTCCGTGAGTTTTGTTTCTGTAACTGCTATGATGTCTGGGGACTTCTCATTGATTCTTTCTTGCCATTCCTCATGTTTATTCCTTAATCCATCCATATTTGTGTACCAAACCTTCAACTTCTGTTCTAATACTGTAACTGTGGTCCTGGGGGAATACTGAGGTTGGGAGAGCAGGAGCCAAGGTGGGGGCCTGTGGGGGGTTGCAGTGGAGGTGGAGGAAGAGCTCCCATAGGGGGTTGCGCTGGGGGAAGGTCTTCACGTCTCTTCTATCAACTTTTCTGTACTCGACTGAAGAAGACTACTGTGTAGGCGAAACGTTTCGAAATAAAGATACCTAACTGTTGCCTATGTGTCATACCTAACAACCAGCACTACCTCCACTGCCACAACTACCACCACTACCACCACTACTACCAGCACTACCACCACTACTACCAGCCTACAATCCACCTACCAACTACCACCATCCACAATACCACCACTACCAACCCATACTACCACACCACAAATACCATCCACTACTACCAGCCCCCCCATCAACCACTACTACCACCCTACACCCAACCACCACCACCACCACCCCACACACCACCACCACCACCACCACCACCCCACACCACCACTACCACTAACTACCACCACCTACCACCACTAACACTACTACCCCGACTACCACCACCACCACCACCACCACCACCACCACCACCCCCACCACCCACCACCACCACCCACAACACACACACCACCACTACCTACCACCACCCCACCACACCACTAACACTACTACCACCACTACCCACCACACCAACCACACCACCACCACCACCACCACCACCACCACCACCAACACCACCACCACACCACCACCACCACCAACCACCACCACCACCCACCACCACCCACCACCACACGCACCACCTACCACCTACCACCACCACCACCACTAACACTAACCCACCACCACTACCCACAACAACACCACCACCACCACTAACACTACTACCACCACCACCACCACCACCACAACACCACCACCACCACCACCACCACCACCACCACACCACCACCACTAACACTACTACCACCACTAACCACCACCCACACCCACCACTAACACTACTACCACCAACCACCACCCCACCACACACTACACCACAAACCTACCCACCACCACCACCCACCACTAACACTAACTACCACCACCACCACACACACTACTACCCCACCCAACTAACACCACCACCACCACCACTAACACTACTACCACCCACCACCACCACCACCACCACTAACACTACTACCAACCCACCCAACCACCACCACCACCACCACCACCACTAACACTACTACCACCAACCACCACACCACCACCACCACTACACTACTACCACCATCACCACCACACCACCACCACTAACACTACTACCACCACTACCACCACCACCACCACCACCACCATTATTACCACCACTACCAACCACCACCACCACCACTACCATACTACCACCACTACCCCCACTATCACTAAAACTACCCCGACTACCACCACCCACCACCACCCCACTAACCTAATACCACCACTAACCACCACCACCACCACCACTAACACTACTACACCACCCACTACCACCACCACCACCACCACCCCCACCACTACCACCACAAACCACCCCCAAACCCCCAAATTTACCACCACTACCACCACAAACCACCACTACCCCCACAAACACCCCCTACCACCACTATCACTACTACCCGGACTACCACCACCACCACCACCACCACTAACACTACTACCACCACTACCACCACCACCACCACCACTAACACTACTACCACCACTACCACCACTACCACTACTACCACCACTACTACCACCACCACCACCATTATTTACCACCATATATCTCACCCACAGGTCTGGTCACAATGGGTAGACTTGGGATGTGTTTCAGCGTGGTGAGCGTGTTCTTGGCCACCCCGACCTGCGCTATTGTGTACACACCCCATGCAGGTCAGTCACACCCTATGCAGGTCAGTCACACCCTATGCAGGTCAGTCACACACCATGCAGGTCAGTCACACCCTATGCAGGTCAGTCACACACCATGCAGGTCAGTCACACCCCATGCAGGTCAGTCACACACCATGCAGGTCAGTCACACCCCATGCAGGTCAGTCACACACCATGCAGGTCAGTCACACCTGATGCAGGTCAGTCACACCCTATGCAGGTCAGTCACACACCATGCAGGTCAGTCACACCCCATGCAGGTCAGTCACACACCATGCAGGTCAGTCACACCCCATGCAGGTCAGTCACACACCATGCAGGTCAGTCACACCCAATGCAGGTCAGTCACACCCCATGCAGGTCAGTCACACCCCATGCCGATCAGTCACACCCCACGCAGGTCAGCCACACCCCATGCAGGTCAGTCACACACCATGCAGGTCAGTCACACCCCATGCAGGTCAGTCACACCCCATGCAGGTCAGTCACACACCATGTAGGTCAGCCACACCCCATGCAGGTCAGTCACACCCCATGCAGGTCAGTCACACACCTTGCAGGTCAGTCACACTCTATGCAGGTCAGTCACACACCATGCAGGTCAGCCACACCCCATGCAGGTCAGTCACATCCCATGCAGGTCAGTCACACACCTTGCAGGTCAGTCACACCCTATGCAGGTCAGTCCCACCACCATGCAGGTCAGTCACACCCCATGCAGGTCAGCCCACACACCATGCAGGTCAGTCAACACACCATGCAGGTCAGTCACACACCCTATGCAGGTCAGCCCACACCCCAATGCAGGTCGTCACACCCTATGCAGGTCAGTCACACACCATGCAGGTCACTAAACAACCCATGCAGGTCAGTAAACACCCATGAGGTCAGTCACACCCTATGCAGGTCAGTCACACACCATGCAGGTCAGTCACACACCATGCAGGTCAGTCACACACCATGCAGGTCAGTCACACACCATGCAGGTCACTCACAACCCATGCAGGCATCCACACACCATGTAGGTCAGTCACACCCTATGCAGGTCAGTCACACACCATGCAGGTCAGTCACACCCTATGCAGGTCAGTCACACACCATGCAGGTCAGTCACACACCATGCAGGTCAGTCGCAAACCATGCAGGTCAGCCACACCCCATGCAGGTCAGTCACACATCATGCAGGTCAGTCACACCCCATGCAGGTCAGTCACACCCCATGCAGGTCAGTCACACACCATGCAGGTCAGTCACACCTTATGCAGGTCAGTCACACCCCATGTAGGTCAGTCACATCTCATGCAGGTCAGTCACACCCTATGTAGGTCAGTCACACCCTATGCAGGTCAGTCACACACCATGCAGGTCAGTCACATCCCATGCAGGTCAGTCACAGACCATGCAGGTCAGTCACACACCATGCAGGTCTGTCACACCCTATGCAGGTCAAGCACACCCTATGCATGTCAGTCACACCCCATGCAGTTCAGTCACAGCCTATGCAGGTCAGTCAAACCCCATGCAGGTCAGTCATACACCATGCAGGTCAGTCACACCTCATGCAGGTCGCCCACACCCCATGCAGGTCGTCACACACCATGCAGGTAAGTCACACCCCATGCAGGTCAGTAAACACACCAAGCATGTCAGTCACGCCCTATGCAGGTCATTTCACACCCTATGAAGGTCAGTCCCCACAACCATGCAGGTCAGCCCACAACCCTATGTAGGTCAGGCACACCCCATGCAGGTCAGTCACACCCTATGCACGTCAGTCACACACCATGCAGGTCAGTCACACACCATGCAGGTCAGTCACACCCTATGCAGGTCAGTCACACACCATGCAGGTCAGTCACACCCCATGCACGCCAGTCACACACCATGCAGGTCAGTCACACCCTATGCAGGTCAGTCACACACCATGCAGGTGAGTCACACCCTATGCAGGTCAGTCACACCCTATGCAGGTCAGTCACACCCAATGCAGGTCAGTCACACACCATGCAGGTCAGTCACACCCTATGCAGGTCAGTCACACCCTATGCAGTTCAGTCACACCCCATGCAGGTCAGTCACACCCTATGCAGGTCAGTCACACACCATGCAAATCAGTCACACCCTATGCAGGTCAGTCACACCCTATGCAGGTCAGTCACACCCAATGCAGGTCAGCCCACACACCATGCAGGTCAGTCACACCCTATGCAGGTCAGTCACAACCCTATGCAGTTCAGTCACACCCCATGCAGGCAGTCAAAACCCTAGCAGGTCAGTCACACACCTTGCGGGTTTCAGTCACACCCTATGCAGGTCAGTCACACATACGCAGTTCAGTCACACCCCAGCAGGTCATTTCACACCCTATGCAGGTCATCACACCCTATGCAGGTCAGCCCAACACCATGCAGGTCAGTCACACCCTATGCAGGTCAGTCACACACCATGCAGGTCAGTCACACCCCATGCAGGTCAGTCACACACCATGCAGGTCAGTCACACCCCATGCAGGTCAGTCACACACCATGCAGGTCAGTCAAAACCCATGCAGGTCAGCCCACACCCAAATGAAGGTCAGTCACAAAACCCCCATGCAGGTCAGTCACACCCCATGCAGGTCAGTCACACACCATGCAGGTCAGTCACACCCCATGCAGGTCAGTCACACACCATGCAGGTCAGTCACACCCAATGCAGGTCAGTCACACCCCATGCAGGTCAGTCACACCCCATGCCGATCAGTCACACCCCAAGCAGGTCAGCCACACCCCATGCAGGTCAGTCACACCATGCAGGTCAGTCACACCCCATGCAGGTCAGTCACACACCATGCAGTCCAGCCACACCCCATGCAAGTCAATCACACGCCATGCAGGTCAGTCACACCCTATGCAGGTCAGTCACACACCATGCAGGACAGCCACACCCCATGCAGGTCAGTCACACCCCATGCAGGTCAGTCACACACCTTGCAGGTCAGTCACACCCTATGCAGGTCAGTCACACACCATGCAGGGCAGCCACACAACATGCAGGTCAGTCACACGCCATGCAGGTCAGTCACACACCATGCAGGTCAGTCACACCCTATGCAGGTCAGTCACACACCATGCAGGTCAGTCACACACCATGCAGGTCAGTCACACACCATGCAGGTCAGTCACACACCATGCAGGTCAGTCACACCCTATGCAGGTCAGCCACACCCCATGCAGGTCAGTTACACACCATGCAGGTCAGTCACACACCATGCAGGTCACTCACATCCCATGCAGGTCAGTAACACACCATGTAGGTCAGTCACACCCTATGCAGGTCAGTCACACACCATGCAGGTCAGTCACACCCTATGCAGGTCAGTCACACACCATGCAGGTCAGTCACACACCATGCAGGTCAGTCGCACACCATGCAGGTCAGCCACACCCCATGCAGGTCAATCACACATCATGCAGGTCAGTCACACCCCATGCAGGTCAGTTACACCCCATGCAGGTCAGTCACACACCATGCAGGTCAGTCACACCTTATGCAGGTCAGTCACACCCCATGTAGGTCAGTCACACCTCATGCAGGTCAGTCACACCCTATGTAGGTCAGTCACACCCTATGCAGGTCAGTCACACACCATGCAGGTCAGTCACATCCCATGCAGGTCAGTCACAGACCATGCAGGTCAGTCACACACCATGCAGGTCTGTCACACCCTATGCAGGTCAAGCACACCCTATGCATGTCAGTCACACCCCATGCAGTTCAGTCACAGCCTATGCAGGTCAGTCACACCCCATGCAGGTCAGTCATACACCATGCAGGTCAGTCACACCTCATGCAGGTCAGTCACACCCCATGCAGGTCAGTCACACACCATGCAGGTAAGTCACACCCCATGCAGGTCAGTCACACACCAAGCATGTCAGTCACGCCCTATGCAGGTCAGTCACACCCTATGCAGGTCAGTCACACACCATGCAGGTCAGTCACACCCTATGTAGGTCAGGCACACACCATGCAGGTCAGTCACACACCATGCAGGTCAGTCACACCCTATGCAGGTCAGTCACACACCATGCAGGTCAGTCACACACCATGCAGGTCAGTCACACCTATGCAGGTCAGCCCAAAACACCATGCAGGTCAGTCACCCCCTATTGCAGGTCAGTCACACACCATGCAGGTCAGTCACACCCTATGCAGGTCAGTCACACCCTATGCAGGTCAGTCACACACTATGCAGGTCAGTCACACACCATGCAGGTCAGTCACACCCTATGCAGGTCAGTCACACCCTATGCAGTTCAGTCATACCCCATGCAGGTCAGTCACACCCTATGCAGGTCAGTCACACACCATGCAGGTCAGTCACACCCTATGCAGGTCAGTCACACCCTATGCAGGTCAGTCACACACCATGCAGGTCAGTCACACCCTATGCAGGTCAGTGACATACCATGGTATGTGGTCATGCTGTGTGTCATGTATCATGCAGTGTTGTGGTCATGCTGTGTGTCATGTATCATGCAGTGTTGTGGTCATGCTGTGTGTCGTGTATCATGCAGTGTTGTGGTCATGCTGTGTGTCATGCATCATGCAGTGTTGTGGTCATGCTGTGTGTCATGTATCATGCAGTGTTGTGGTCATGCTGTGTGTCATGTATCATGCAGTGTTGTGGTCATGCTGTGTGTCATGCATCATGCAGAGTCGTGGTCATGCTGTGTGTCATGCATCATGCAGTGTCGGGGTCATGCTGTGTGTCACGCATCATGCAGTGTTGTGGTCATGCTGTGTGTCATGCATCATGCAGTGTTGTGGTATCTGTTGTGTCGTGTATCATGCAGTGTTGTGGTCATGCTGTGTGTCATGTATCATGCAGTGTTGTGGTCATGCTGTGTGTCATGTATCATGCAGAGTCGTGGTCATGCTGTGTGTCATGTATCATGCAGTGTTGTGGTCATGCTGTGTGTCATGTATCATGCAGAGTCGTGGTCATGCTGTGTGTCATGTATCATGCAGAGTCGTGGTCATGCTGTGTGTCATGTATCATGCAGTGTCGGGGTCATGCTGTGTGTCATGCATCATGCAGTGTTGTGGTCATGCTGTGTGTCATGCATCATGCAGTGTTGGGGTTTCATGCTGTGTGTCGTGTATCATGCATGTTGTGGTCATGCTGTGTGTCATGTATCATGCAGTGTTGTGGTCATGCTGTGTGTCGTGTATCATGCAGTGTTGTGGTCATGCTGTGTGTCATGTATCATGCAGTGTTGTGGTCATGCTGTGTGTCGTGTATCATGCAGTGTTGTGGTCATGCTGTGTGTCATGTATCATGCAGTGTTGTGGTCATGCTGTGGGGTCGTGAAATCATGCAGGGTTGTGGTCATGCTGTGTGTATGTACCCTGCAGTGTTGTGGTCATGCTGTGTGTCCATTTTATCATGCAGTGTTGTGGTCATGCTGTTGTCATGTATCATGCAGTTTGTTGTCATGCTGTGGGGTCATGTATCATGCAGTGTTGTGGTCATGCTGGGGTGCCCGTGTATCATGCAGTGTTGTGGTCATGCTGTGTGTCATGCATCATGCAGTGTTGTGGTCATGCTGTGTGTCATGCATCATGCAGTGTTGTGGTCATGCTGTGTGTCATGCATCATGCAGTGTTGTGGTCATGCTGTGTGTCATGTATCATGCAGTGATGTGGTCATGCTGTGTGTCGTGTATCATGCAGTGTTGTGGTCATGCTGTGTGTCATGTATCATGCAGTGTTGTGGTCATGCTGTGTGTCGTGTATCATGCAGTGTTGTGGTCATGCTGTGTGTCATGTATCATGCAGTGTTGTGGTCATGCTGTGTGTCATGCATCATGCAGTGTTGTGGTCATGCTGTGTGTCATGCATCATGCAGTGTTTGTGGTCATCCCTGTGGTCATGTATCATGCAGTGTTGTGGTCATGCTGTGTGTCATGTATCATGCAGTGTTGTGGTCATGCTGTGTGTCGTGTATCATCAGTGTTGTGGTCATGCTGTTTTGTCATGTATCATGCAGTGTTGTGGTCATGCTGTGTGTCATGCATCATGCAGTGTTGTGGTCATGCTGGGGTGTCATGTATCAGCAGTGTTGGGGTCATGCTGTGTGTCATGTATCATGCAGTGTTGTGGTCATGCTGTGTGTCATGTATCATGCAGTGTTTGGTCATGCTGTGTGTCATTACATGCGTGTTGTGGTCATGCTGTGTGTCATGCATCATGCAGTGTCGTGGTCATGCTGTGGTCATGCATCATGCAGTGTTGGGGTCATGCTGTGTGTCATGCATCATGCAGTGTTGTGGTCATGCTGGGTGTCATGCATCATGCATGTGTTGTGGTCATGCTGGTGTCATGTATCATGCAGTGTCGTGGTCATGCTGTGTGTCATGCATCATGCAGTGTTTTTGGTCATGCTGGTGTCATGCATCATGCAGTGTTGTGGTCATGCTGTGTGTCATCATCATGCAGTGTTGTGGTCATGCTGTGTGTCATGCATCATGCAGTGTCGTGGTCATGCTGTGTGTCATGTATCATGCAGTGTTGTGGTCATGCTGTGTGTCATGCATCATGCAGTGTTGTGTTAAAGCTGTGTGTCATGTATCATGCAGTGTTGTGGTCATGCTGTGTGTCATGCATCATGCAGTGTTGTGGTCATGCTGTGTGTCATGTATCATGCAGTGTTGTGGTCAGGGCTGTGTGTCATGCATCATGCAGTGTTTGGTCATGCTGTGTGTCATGCATCATGCAGTGTTGTGGTCATGCTGTGTGTCATGTATCATGCAGTGATGGTCATGCTGTGTGTCGTGTACATGCAGGTTGTGGTCATGCTGTGTGTCATGTATAATGCAGTGTTGTGGTCATGCTGTGTGTCGTGTATCATGCAGTGTTGTGGTCATGCTGGTGTCATGTATCTTGCAGTGTTGTGGTCATGCTGTGTGTCATGAAATCATGCAGTGTTGGGGGTCATGTGTGTGTCATGCATCATGCAGTGTTGTGGTCATGCTGTGTGTCATGCATCATGCAGTGTTGGGTCATGCTGTGTGTCATGTATCGCATGTGTTGTGGTCATGCTGTGTGTCATGCATCATGCAGTGTTGTGGTCATGCTGTGTGTCATGCATCATGCAGTGTTGTGGTCTTGCTGTGTGTCATGTATCATGCAGTGATGTGGTCTGCTGTGTGTCGTGTATATGCAGTGTTGTGGTCATGCTGTGTGTCATGTATCATGCAGTGTTGTGGTCATGCGTGTGTCGTGTATCAGGCAGTGTTGTGGTCATGCTGTGTGTCATGTATCATGCAGTGTTGTGGTCATGCTGTGTGTCATGCATCATGCAGTTTTTGTGGTCATGCTGTGTGTCATGTATCATGCAGTGTTGTGGTCATGCTGTGTGTCATGTATCATGCATGTTTGGTCATGCTGTGTGTCATGTATCTGCAGTGTTGTGGTCATGCTGTGTGTCGTGTATCATGCAGTGTTGTGGTCATGCTGTGTGTCATGTATCATGCAGTGTTGTGGTCATGCTGGTGTCATGTATCATGCAGTGTTGTGGTCAGCTGTGTGTCATGCATCAATGCAGTGTTGTGGTCTTTGCTGTGTGTCATGCATCATGCAGTGTTGTGGTCATGCTGTGTGTCAGCTTTCATGCTGTGTGTGGTCAGCTGTGGTCATGCATCAGCAGTGTTGTGGTCATGCTGTGTGTCATGTATCATGCAGTGTTGTGGTCATGCTGTGTGTCATGTATCATGCAGTGTTGTGGTCATGCTGTGTGTGTCATGCCATCATGCAGTGTTGTGGGTCATGCTGTGTGTCATGCATCAATGCAGTGTTGTGGTCATGCTGTGTTTTCATGCATCATGCAGTGTTGTGGTCATGCTGTGTGTCAGCATCATGCAGTGTTGTGGTCATGCTGGTGTCATGTATCAGGCAGTGTTGTGGTCATGCTGTGTGTCATGCATCATGCAGTGTTGTGGTCATGCTGTGTGTCATGCATCATGCAGTGTTGTGGTCATGCTGTGTGTCATGCATCATGCAGTGTTGTGGTCATGCTGTGTGTCATGCATCATGCAGTGTTGTGGTCATGCTGTGTGTCATGCATCATGCAGTGTCGTGGTCATGCTGTGTGTCATGTATCATGCAGTGTTGTGGTCTGCTGTTTTGTCATGTATCATGCAGTGTTGTGGTCATGCTGTGTGTCATGCATCATGCAGTGTTGTGGTCATGCTGTGTGTCATGTATCATGCAGTGTTGTGGTCATGCTGTGTGTCATGCATCATGCAGTGTCGTGGTCATGCTGTGTGTCATGTATCATGCAGTGTTGTGGTCATGCTGTGTGTCATGTATCATGCAGTTTTTGTGGTCATGCTGTGTGTCATGCATCATGCAGGGGTTGTGGTCATGCTGTGTGTCATGAAATCATGCAGTGTTGTGGTCATGCTGTGTGTCATGCATCATGCAGTGTCGTGGTCATGCTGTGTGTCATGTATCATGCAGTGTTGTGGTCATTGCTGGTGTCATGTATCATGCAGTGTTGTGGTCATGCTGTGTGTCATGTATCATGCAGTGTTGTGGTCATGCTGTGTGTCATGTATCATGCAGTGTTGTGGTCATGCTGTGTGTCATGTATCATGCAGTGTTGTGGTCATGCTGTATGTCATGTATCATGCAGTGTCGTGGTCATGCTGTGTGTCATGCATCATGCAGTGTTGTGGTCATGCTGTGCTGTGTGTCATGCATCATGCAGTGTTGTGGTCATGCTGTGTGTCATGCATCATGCAGTGTTTTTGGTCATGCTGTGTGTCATGTATCATGCAGTGTTGGTGGTCATGTTTGTATGCATGTATCATGCAGTGGGGTCATGCTGTGTGTCATGCATCATGCAGTGTTGTGGTCATGCTGTGCTGTGTGTCATGCATCATGCAGTGTTGTGGTCATGCTGTGTGTCATGCATCATGCAGTGTTGTGGTCATGCTGTGTGTCATGTATCATGCAGTGTTGTGGTCATGCTGTGTGTCATGCATCATGCAGTGTTGTGGTCATGCTGTGTGTCATGTATCATGCAGTGTTGTGGTCATGCTGTGTGTCATGTATCATGCAGTGTTGTGGTCATGCTGTGTGTCATGTATCATGCAGGTTGTGGTCATGCTGTGTGTCGTGTATCATGCAGTGTTGTGGTCATGCTGGGGTGTCATGTATCATGCGGTTTGTGGTCATGCTGTGTGTCATGTATCATGCAGTGTTGTGGTCTGCTGTGTGTCATGTATCATCCCAGTGTCGTGGTCATGCTGTGTGTCATGTATCATGCAGTGTTGTGGTCATGCTGTGTGTCATGTATCATGCAGTGTTGGGTCATGCGTGTGTCATGCTTATGCAGTGTTGTGGTCATGCTGTGTGTCATGTATCATGCAGTGTTGTGGCCATGCTGTGTGTCATGTATCATGCAGTGTTGTGGTCATGCTGTGTGTCATGTATCATGCAGTATTGTGGTCATGCTGTGTGTCATGCATCATGCAGTGTTGTGGTCATGCTGTGTGTCATGTATCATGCAGTGTTGTGTCATGCTGGTGTCGTGTATTCACAGTGTTGTGGTCATGCTGTGTGTCGTGTATCATGCAGTGTTGTGGTCATGCTGTGTGTCGTGTATCATGCAGTGTTGTGGTCATGCTGTGTGTCATGTATCATGCAGTGTGTGGTCATGCTGTGTGTCGTGTATCATGCAGTGTTGGGGTTTCATGGCTGTGTGTCATGTATCATGCAGTGTTGTGGTCATGCTGTGTGTCGTGTATCATGCAGGGGTTGTGGTCATGCTGTGTGTCATGTATCATGCAGTGTTGTGGTCATGCTGTGTGTCGTGTATCATGCAGTGTTGTGGTCATGCTGTGTGTCATGTATCATGCAGTGTTGTGGTCATGCTGTGTGTCGTGTATCATGCAGTGTTGTGGCATGCTGTGTGTCATGTATCATGCAGTGTTGTGGTCATGCTGTGTGTCATGCATCATGCATGTTGGGTTTCATGCTGTGTGTCATGTATCTGCAGTGTTGTGGTCATGCTGTGTGTCGTGTATCATGCAGTGTTGTGGTCATGCTGTGTGTCATGCATCTTGCAGTGTTGTGGTCATGCTGTGTGTCATGTACATGCAGTGTTGTGGTCATGCTGTGTGTCATGTATCATGCAGTGTTGTGGTCATGCTGTGTGTCATGTATCATGCAGTGTTGTGGTCATGCTGTGTGTCATGTATCATGCAGTGTTGTGGTCATGCTGTGTGTCATGTATCATGCATGTTGTGGTCATGCTGTGTGTCATGTATCATGCAGTGTTGTGGTCATGCTGTGTGTCATGTATCATGCAGTGTTGTGTCATGCTGTGTGTCATGTACATGCAGTGTTGTGGTCATGCTGTGTGTCATGTATCATGCAGTGTTGTGGTCATGCTGTGTGTCATGTATCATGCAGTGTTGTGGTCATGCTGTGTGTCATGCATCATGCAGTGTCTTTTGTCATGCTGTGGGGTCTGCATCATGCAGTTTGTGGTCTGCTGTGTGTTCATGTATCATGCAGTGTTGTGGTCATGCTGTGTGTCATGCATCATGCAGTGTTGTGGTCATGCTGTGTGTCATGTATCATGCAGTGTCGTGGTCATGCTGTGTGTCATGCATCATGCAGTGTTGTGGTCATGCTGTGTGTCATGTATCATGCAGTGTTGTGGTCATGCTGTGTGTCATGTATCATGCAGTGTTGTGGTCATGCTGTGTGTCATGCATCATGCAGTGTTGTGGTCATGCTGTGTGTCATGTATCATGCAGTGTTGTGGTCATGCTGTGTGTCATGCATCATGCAGTGTTGTGGTCATGCTGTGTGTCATGTATCATGCAGTGTCGTGGTTCATGCTGTGTGTCATGCATCATGCAGTGTTGTGGGTCATGCTGTGTGTCATGTATCATGCGTGTTGTGGTCATGCTGTGTGTCATGTATCAGCAGTTTTGTGGTCATGCTTTGTGTCATGCATCATGCAGTGTTGTGGTCATGCTGTGTGTCATGTATCATGCAGTGTTGTGGTCATGCTGTGTGTCATGCATCATGCAGTGTTGTGGTCATGCTGTGTGTCATGTATCATCCCGTTTCGTGGTCATGCTGTGTGTCATGCATCTGCAGTGTTGTGGTCATGCTGTGTGTCATGTATCATGCAGTGTCGTGGTCATGCTGTGTGTCATGCATCATGCAGTGTGGTGGTAATGCTGTGTGTAAAGTATCAGCAGTTTTGGGGTTTCCATGCGGGGTGCCCTTGAAATCATGCATTGTTGTGGCATCGGTGTGAAATGCTCTTGCAGTGTCGGGGTAAAAGAACTTTAAATCTTTGCAAAAACCAAACCCAACCTTTTTTTTTACCGACCCCCTGTGAAAAAATTTATCAACTTGTTTGATGCGTCACTTTTTTGGGGCTCCCAATTTAACATAATAGTAATAATAAAAAATTTTAAAAAAATAATAATAATTTTTAAATTTCAACAACTTCATGATACAAATTTTTACAGACCATTTGCCCTTCCAAAAATGAAAAGACAAATAACAGAAAAGCCCATTGTTAATGGTCACAAAATTTTTGCCCCCGGGGATGCGACACACACCAGTCGACTAACACCCTACTTACTGCTACTTGAACATGGACAGCAGGTGTCTTAAGGAAACACATCCTGTTTCCATCCGTACCGAGGATCGAACCCCGGACCTCAGTGTGTGAGCTGGGTGCGCTACCAACCCAGCCACGGGACTTGGTATCTAGTTAACTTAGTAGTCTGAGAATTTGACTCAAAATGGAAAGATTGTTGGCTGGGACTCCGGCTAAGCGAGACCTATGGATAAGTCGTAGTCAGTCCACTGCTGCTGGACCTATTATAGCAGATAAGTGTTAGTTGGTGTTATGGGTAAAATTTACATAAATCGAATTAAAAATACTTATAGCTGTCTGAGTCACTCTGACCCACATTCCTTTGTCACTGCTTCTCCCCTGCCTCTTCCTCTTTCTTCCATGTCCTTCCCATGTCCTTTCACATGCTATTACATTACTTTTTAACAAGTCACTAGAAACTATCACTTTCCCAACACTACTCCAGACAGCAAGGGTTACAACAATACATAAAGGTGGTGACCCTTCAGACGTAAACAACTATAGGCCAATATCAAACTTACCATTGCTATCCAAAATCTTCGAGAAACTCGTGCACAGGAGACTATATTCATTTATAACGGCTCAAAACATACTCCACCCCTGCCAATTTGGATTCAGGAAAAATAAAAGCACTAATGATGCAATTATACAAATGCTAGATCTGCTTTACACAGCATTGGAAAATAAGGAATATCCGCTAGGAATTTTTATTGACCTAAGAAAAGCGTTTGACACAGTAGACCACGACATCCTACTCCACAAACTTGACCACTATGGTATAAGAGGCCATGTGCTTGCATATTTCAAATCCTACCTTACTAAAAGGTATCAGTATGTCACCACTAAAGACAGCCTTATCAACACGGCCACTTGATACTGGAGTTTCGCAGGGAAGTGTCCTTGGTCCCCTGCTCTTCCTCATTTACATTAATGATCTTCCAAACGTATCCCAACACCTGAAACCCATTCTCTTTGCTGACGACACGACTTATGTCATCTCTCACCCTAATCTTGCCACCCTCAACACCATTGTTAATGAGGAGCTGCTCAAAATATCAACTTGGATGACAGCCAATAAACTTACACTTAACACTGACAAAACCTACTATATTATGTTTGGTAGCAGAGCAGGAGATGCGCAACTTAACATTAAGATCGACAACACTCTAATTGCCAGACATAATGAGGGCAAATTCCTAGGTCTATACCTCGACAACAACCTAAATTTCAGCACCCATATCCAACACATAACAAAAAAAAAGTATCCAAAACGGTTGGGATCCTCTCCAAGATACGATACTACATGCCGCAAACTGCTCTTCTCACACTATACCATTCACTCATTTATCCATACCTCACCTATGCTATTTGTGCTTGAGGATCAACTGCAGCAATACACCTAAAGCCAATAATAACCCAACAAAAAGCTGCAGTAAGAATAATCACTAAATCCCATCCCTGGCAACACCCCCCCCCCACTCTTCATAGATCTAAACTTACTCCCTGTTCAGAACATCCACACTTACTACTGTGCAATCTACATCTACAGGACCTTAAATTCCAATATTAACCTTGACCTAAAACGCTTTCTTGATAGTTGTGACAGAACCCACAGGCACAACACCAGACACAAACATCTCTACGACATTCCCCGTGTCCGACTAAACCTTTACAAAAATTCAACGTATGTCAAAGGGCCTAAAATCTGGAACACCCTACCTGAGAACTCTAGAACTGCAGACACATTCATCACCTTCAAAACTACAGTTAGAAAACATCTTATCTCCCTGATACACCCCGTCAACTAACTACATGATAACCACCTGGTGGTTCACAATTACACTCACTCACCCATTTACTATAAGCATAGAAATACCAATCTTAATCTTAAAATAATGAACCCCAGCTAGTCATAAGCTTGCGTATGATACTCCAGTATAGACACTATGTATTGTTCCAAAACAAAAGCATTCACATTGCTAAACTTACAAACTATAATGTAGTCACTTAGCCTTAATACCATAATCTGTAATAACTTAAAGTTTAGAATTAATCTAAGTCTGCCCGAAATGCCTAGCCATGCTAGGTGTCCTAGTGGCCACCTCTGTAATGCCTAGCCATGCTAGGTGTCCTAGTGGCCCCTCTGTAATGCCTAGCCATGCTAGGTGTCCTAGTGGCCCCTCTGTAATTAGTATTTTATAACATGTAAAAAACACAATACCCAAAATCTGTAAACCCCACATTGTAATCCTTATAGAGAATAAACTTGATTGATTAAGTGATTGATTCTTCCACCCCTGCCTCTTCCTCTTTCTTCCTTACTTCTCATTCTTCCACCCCTGCCTCTCCCTCTTTCTCCCCTGCCTCTACCTCTCGTCATCGGATCAAGTTCTCTCCCCTCAGGTATCTCTAATTCACTAAATCTCTCCCCCCTCCCTATCTCTCCCCGGGCCCAGAGGAAAAAAATATCAATCTTTTTCTTGATGTCATCAAGTGAAGGGTTTTAATCTCCACAAGAATTTTCTGTCCCCTCAGTCCTTTTTTGGCGGAATTTAGAATTTGAAAATTTGAAAATTTTTGAAAATTTTGAGAATTTGAAAATTTTGAAAATTTTGAAAATTTTGAAATTTTTAGAATTTAACACAACTTATACAGACCATAGCGACATCAGTGAATTACTACTAATAAAAAGCCGTTGTTAGCTGAACATTTCCCGAAAATTGGGTTTAACTTTGTCCCGGATGCGACCCAACAAGTCCAAAACACCGGGAGTGACCCACACCATCCACTAACACCCGGATGTGACCCCAACCACCACTAACCCCCGGATGCGCCCCCACACCAGTCCACTAACACCTGGGTTGAGACCCACCCCCCAGTCCCTAACACCCAGGGGGGCCCCACACCAGCCACTAAACCCAGGATGTGCCCCACACCACCCCACTAACACCCGGATGTGACCCACACCACCCACAAACACTCAGCATGTGCCCCACCCCAGTCCCCTAACCCCCGGGATGTGACCCACACCAGTAAAAACCCCCAGGAGTGACCCACAACCAGTCCACAACCCCGGGATGTACCCACACCAGTCCACAACCCCCGGATGTGACCCACCCAAGCCCAAACACCCAGAATGTACCCACACCAGACAACTAACACCCAGGATGTGACCCACCCAGCCCCACAACCCCAGGATTGACCCACCCCAGTCCACTAACCCCCGCTGTGACCCCCCCCCCCCTAACACCCAGGTTACCCACACCAGTCAACTAACACCCGGGAAGTGACCACACCAGCCCCACTAACCCCCGAAGTGACCCACACCAGCAACAAACACCCAGGGGGTCCCCACACCAGTCCACAAACACCCAGGAGTGCCCACACCAGTCCCAACACCCAGGATGTGACCCACCCCATCCAAACCCCCAGGATGTCCCCCACCCAGAAACTAACACCCGGGAAAGTGACCCCACCATCAACAAACCCCCAAAGGGGACCCACCCAGTCCACTAACCCCCAGGATGTGACCCCCCCGTCAACTAACCCCGCCGTGCCCCACCCCATCGCTAACCCCCAAAATGCGACCCACACCAGTCCACTAACACCAGGATACGACCCACACCAGTCCACTAACCCCCAGGAGGACCCACACCAGCCCACAACACCCAGGATGCATCCACACCAGTCCACAAACCCCCGGATGTGACCCACCCATCCATTAACACCCAGATGTGACCCACACATTACTAACCCGGGATTGACCCACACCAGTCAACTAACCCCAGAGTCCCCACACCAGTCACTAACACCCAGGATGTACCCCCCAGTCCACTAACCCCCAGGATGTGACCCCCACCCCCAAACACACAGGAGTGACCCACACCAGTCCACTAACACCCAGGTGTCCCCACACCATCCACTAACACCCGGAGTACCCCCACCAGTCCACTAACACCCATATGTGACCCCACACCAGCCCACTAACACCCAGATGTACCCACACAGTCAACTAACCCCCAGGAAAGTGACCCTACCAGCTACAACCCCCAGAATGCGCCCCCCACAATCCACTAAACCCGGGATGCGACCCACACCTCACAACCCCCCAGGTGTGACCCACACCAGTCCACTAACACCCAGCATTGCCCCAAAACCCAGTCAACAAACCCCCCAAAAAGTGCCCCCAAAAACCAGTTACTAACCACAGGATTGACCCAACCACCCCACTAACACCCAGGATGTGACCCACACCATCCATAAACCCGGGATGGACCCACACCAGCCCAAAAACACCCAGGATGTGCCCCCACACCGCCCCACTAACACCCGGGGATGGACCCACACCAGCAACAAACACCAGGATGTGACCCACACCAGTCTACAAACACCCAAAATGCGCCCCACACCAGTCCACTAACCCCCAATGCACCCACCCCTGTCCACTAAACCCGGGGATGTGCCCTACACCATCCCTAACACCCAGGAGGGGAACCCACACCAGTTCACTAACACCCAGGATGTGACCCACACCAGCCCCAAACCCCCGGGATGTGACCCACACCAGTCACAACACCCAGGATGCCCCCCACACCAGTTCACTAACACCCAGTGTGACCCACACCACCACTAACACCAAGGATGTGACCCACAACATTCCACTAACCCCTGGGAAATTTTTGACCCACACCAGCCCACTAACACCCAGGATGCTAAAACTCGACCCTGCAACCACAATAGGGAGTCCCGGGAGTACCCACACCGTCCACAAACACCCGGATGCGACCCACACCAGCTCACTAACCCCCAGGATTCCCCACCCCATCACAACACCCAGATGTGACCCCACCGCTACTAACACCCAGAACCACCCACACCAGTTCACTAAACCCGGGATTGCCCCACACCAGTCCACTAACCCTAGGATGTACCACACCATCCACTAACACCCAGGATGCGACCCACCCAGTCCACAACACCCGGATGACCCACACCAGCCAAACCCCAGGATTGAAACCCAGCCACAAACCCCAGGAGTGACCCCCCCAGCCACAAACCCCTAGGATGTCCCCACACAAGCCCCCTAACACCTGAGCAAAGACTCGCCCCCTGAAACCCACAAATAGGTGAGTCCCGGGATGTGACCCACACCAGTCCCCCCTCACCCGGTGCGCCCCACCCCCATTCACTAACCCCCAGAATGCCCACACCATCCACAACCCCCGTTGTGACCCACCCCAGCCCACAACACCCGGGGGGGGGGGGGAATGTGACCCACCCAACCCCCAACCCCCAGGAGGGACCCACCCAGCCCACAACACCCGGATGTGCCCACACCATCCCTAACACCCGGAGGATCCACACCAGTCACTAACACCCAGATTTAACCCACGCCAGCCACAACAACCGGGATGTACCCACACCATCAACTAACCCCCAGAAGTACCCACCCCAGTCTACTAACACCCAGATTCCCCACACCAGTCAACAAACCGGGATGTGCCCCCACACCGTCCATAACACCCAGGAGTACCCACACCATTCCACTAACCCCAGGATTACCCACCCCAGTCAACTAAACCCCCAGGAGGACCCACACCAGTCCACTAACACGTAGGATGTGACCCACCCCATCAAACTAACCCCCAAATGTGCCCCAAACCAGTCTACTAACCCCCGGAGTGACCCACACCAGTCAACTAACACCGGGATTGACCCCACCAGCCCACAAACCCCAGGATGGACACACACCAGCCCACTAACACCCAGGATGTGACCCAACCAGTCCACTAACAACAGGATGTGACCCACACCAGTCCACAAACACCAGGATGGACCCCCCCAGCCACAACCCCTATGTGCCCCCACACCAGTCCACAAACCCCCAGTGTGACCCACACCAGTAAACAAACACCCGGGGATGTCCCCACACCAGTCTGCAACACCCAAAAAGCGCCACCCCCGTCCACTAACACCCAGGATGCGCCCTAACCAGTCCAAACACCCAGGTTGGGACCCACCCAGCCCACTAACACCCAGCAGGGGACCCACCCCAGTCAAAAAACCCCCAGAATAGACCCCACACCTTTTTACTAACCCCCCGGATGTGCCCCACCACCCACTAACACCCAGGAGTCCCCCCACCCGTCAACAACCCCAGGATGTGACCCACCCCAGTCCCTAAACCCGATGTGACCCACACCTCCACTAACACACAGAATGGCCCCAACCATCCACTAACACACAGGATGTGACCCACACCATCCACAAACCCCCAGGATGTGACCCCCACCATCCACAACCCCCGGATGTGACCCACCCCATCCACAAAACACACAGGAGTACCCACCCACCCACAACCCCGGATGGACCCCCACCAGTCCACAAAACACCCGGATGTGACCCGCCCCACCTTTAAACACCCATTGTGACCCACCCAGTAAATAACACCGGGATGTGACCCACACCATCTACTAACACCCAAAGCGACCCACCCCAGTCCACTAACCCGGGAGCGACCCACACCGCCACTAACACCCAATTTGACCCACACCAGTCACTAACACCCAGAATCGACCCACACCAGTCCATAACCCCCAGGATGCACCCACACCAGTCCACTAACACCCGGGAAATTGACCCACACCATCCACTAACACCCAGGATGTGACCCACACCGTCCACTAACCCCAGAATGTGACCCACACCAGTCCACTAAACCCAGGATGTGACCCACACCACCCCACTAACACCCAGAATGTGCCCCAAACCCCAGTCCATAACCCCCGGGAGTGACCCACACCAGTAAACAAACACCCGGGATGTGACCCACACCAGTTCAACCCCCCAGAATGGACCCCCCCCAAGTCCACTAACCCCCAGGATGCGACCAAACCATCATAACACCCAGGATGTGACCCACCCGTCCATAACACCAGGATGTGCCCCAAACCCCAGTTCCTAAAACCGGGATGTGCCCCCACACCAGTCCACAAAACACCAGGATGTGATCCACACCAGTCTACAACACCCGGGATCCACCCACACCATTTCCTAACCCCCAGGATTACCCACACCAGCCCCACTAACACCCAGGATGTGACGCACAACATCCACTAACCCCTAGGATGTGCCCACACCAGTCCATTAACACCCGGGAGCAAGACTCGAGCCCTGAAACCCAAATAGGGGGTCCCCAGGATGTGACCCACCCCAGTCCACTAACACCCGGATGCGACCAACCAGCTCCATCACCCGGGATGTGACCCAAAACCAGTCTACAACACCCAGAGACCCACACCAGTCTATAACACCCGGGTTTACCCAACCCCAGTTCACAAACCCCCCAGGATGTGACCCACACCAGTCCAAACACCCGGATGTGCCCCACCCCAGTCCACAACCCCTCGGAGTACCCACACCAGCCACTAACCCCAGGATGCGACCCAAAAACCCAGTCCCTAACCCCCGGGATGTGACCCACACCAGTCCACTAAACCCAGGATGTGCCCCAAACCAGCCCCACAACCCCCCAGGATGTGCCCCACACCATCCACAACACCTAATTGACCCACCCCAGCCACTAACCCCCAGGAGCAAGACTCGACCCCTGAAACCCAAAAAGGTGAGTCCCCAGGATGTGACCCACACCAGTCCCTAACACCCGGGCGACCCCCCGTTCAATAACACCCGGATGGCCCCACACCATCCACTAACACCCAGTATGTGACCCAACCCCCTCCATAACCCCCGGTTGACCCACCCAGTCCACAAACACCCAGGATGTGACCCACCCAAGTCCCTAAACCCGGGGTGGACCCAACCTCAAAAAACACCCAGGATGTGACCCACCCAGTCCAAAAACCCCAGGAGTGACCCACACCACCCCCCTAACACCCGGGATGCGACCCCCACCAGTCCACTAACACCCAGGAGTGACCCACCCAGTCCACTAACCCCCGGGAGTACCCACACCATCCCAAACACCCAGGTGTGACCCACACCGCCCACAAACCCCCAGGTGTGACCCCACCAGTCCATAACCCCCCGGATGCGACCCACCCCCGCCCACTAACACCCGGGATGCGACCCACACCATCCACAACACCCAGGAGTGCCCCACACCAGTCCACAACACCCAGGATGGACCTCCCCCAGCCACAACACCCAGGATGTCCCCACACCAGCCCCACTAACCCCCGGGATCGACCCACACCAGTCCCTAACACCCAGGATTGACCCACCCAGCCCACTAACACCCAGGATGTACCCCACCAATCCACAACACCTAGGAGTGATCACACCAGTAAAACAAACACCGAGGATGTGACCCACCCCACCCACAACACCCAGGATGCGACCCACACCAGCCCAAACCCCCAGGATGTGACCCACCCCACCCACTAAACCCAGGATGTGGCCCCACCACCCACTAACACCCAGGTGTGACCCCACCAATCCACTAACCCGGATGTGACCCAAAACATCCACTAACCCCCCGGATGTGCCCCACACCAGTCCACTAACACCCAGGATGTGACCCACACCAGTCCACTAACACCCAGGATGTGGCCTGCACCAGTTCACTAACACCCAGGATGTGACCCACACCAGTCCACTAACACCCAGGTACCTACTTACTGCTAGGTGAACATGGACAACAGGTGTCTTAAGGAAACCCACCTAATATTTTCACTCGTACCGGGGTTTGAACCCCGGATCTCAGTGTGTGTGGTGAGTGCGCTACCATCCCAGCCACGGGAGCACTCCTCACCACCTTTACTAACCCTACCTCTGACGTTTCGCCCTCCAGAGACTTTATCAACACAGTACAAGGAAATATGAAGACTGAAGAACTGGCTATAAGAGGTAATCTCTCCCTCAGCCGTGTTGTTACTGAAGACATCTGTAGTGTCTCTAGCAGTAGTAGCAGCAGTAGTGTACTCACCTATTTGTGGTAGCAGGGGTCGATTCATAGCTGCTGGCCCCGCGCGTGTGTGTGTATGCATACTCAGTTTATAAGGTGGCCCGGTGGCCCGGTGGCCTGGTTGGTAAAGCTCCCGCTTCACACACGGAGGGCCCGGGTTCGATTCCCGGCGGGTGGAAACATTTCGACACGTTTCCTTACACCTGTTGTCCTGTTCACCTAGCAGCAAATAGGTACCTGGGTGTTAGTCGACTGGTGTGGGTGGCATCCTGGGGGACAAGATTAAGGACCCCAATGGAAATAAGTTAGTCAGTCCTCGATGACGCACTGACTTTCTTGGGTTATCCTGGGTGGCTAACCCTCCGGGGTTAAAAATCCGAACGAAATCTTATCTTATCTTATCTTATCTTACAGTATTTTAATTCTGCTGCTGAAGTATTCTTGACTGGCGGTGAGAGGAGAATTAAATGGAATGTTAATGGCCCACATCCTGGCTTTAAGCGCCATTAACCGACCAACAAAAATATATATATACCCAGAGATGTGGATTTCACAGCATAATGCTCAATAAGGTTATTGTTGGGCCTAAAATATTTTTTACTCTTATGGCACGAGTGAAAGGCATCTTTCACTCGTGTAATTGATAGAACTTACACCTGAGTTAACTTGGTCTAGCCAGTTAAGGTGGATATTCCTGACAGTGTCTGAGAGTTTGCTTGAAGCAAGGTACGTATATACTCCCAGAGTGAAGATACTGGTGGTATATACTCCCAGAGTGAAGATACTGGTGGTATATACTCCCAGAGTGAAGATACTGGTGGTATATACTCCCAGAGTGAAGATACTGGTGGTATATACTTCCAGAGTGAAGATACTGGTGGTATATACTCCCAGAGTGAAGATACTGGTGATATATACTCCCAGAGTGAAGATACTGGTGGTATATACTCCCAGAGTGAAGATACTGGTGGTATAATACTCCCAGAGTGAAGATACTGGTGATATATACTTCCAGAGAGAAGATACTGGTGGTATATACTCCCAGAGTGAAGATACTGGTGGTATATACTCCCAGAGTGAAGATACTGGTGGTATATACTCCCAGAGTGAAGATACTGGTGATATATACCTCCAGAGTGAAGATACTGGTGGTATATACTCCCAGAGTGAAGATACTGGTGGTATATACTCCCAGAGTGAAGATACTGGTGGTATATACTCCCAGAGTGAAGATACTGGTGATATATACTTCCAGAGTGAAGATACTGGTGGTATATACTTCCAGAGTGAAGATACTGGTGGTATATACTTCCAGAATGAAGATACTAGGGGTATATACTTCCAGAGTGAAGATACTGGTGGTATATACTCCCAGAGTGAAGATACTGGTGGTATATACTCCCAGAGTGAAGATACTGGTGATATATACTTCCAGAGTGAAGATACTGGTGGTATATATTCCCAGAGTGAAGATACTGGTGATATATACTTCCAGAGTGAAGATACTGGTGGTATATACTCCCAGAGTGAAGATACTGGTGGTATATACTCCCAGAGTGAAGATACTGGTGGTATATACTCCCAGAGTGAAGATACTGGTGGTATATACTCCCAGAGTGAAGATACTGGTGATATATACTTCCAGAGTGAAGATACTGGTGGTATATACTCCCAGAGTGAAGATACTGGTGGTATATACTCCCAGAGTGAAGATACTGGTGGTATATACTCCCAGAGTGAAGATACTGGTGATATATACTTCCAGAGTGAAGATACTGGTGGTATATACTTCCAGAGTGAAGATACTGGTGGTATATACTTCCAGAGTGAAGATACTAGGGGTATATACTTCCAGAGTGAAGATACTGGTGGTATATACTCCCAGAGTGAAGATACTGGTGGTATATACTTCCAGAGTGAATATACTGGTGGTATATATTTCCAGAGTGAAGATACTGGTGGTATATACTTCCAGAGTGAAGATACTGGTGATATATACTTCCAGAGTGAAGATACTGGTGGTATATACTCCCAGAGTGAAGATACTGGTGGTATATACTTCCAGAGTGAAGATACTGGTGGTATATACTTCCAGAGTGAAGATACTGGTGGTATATACTTCCAGAGTGAAGATACTGGTTTTATATACTTCCAGAGTGAAGATACTGGTGGTATATACTTCCAGAGTGAAGATACTGGTGGTATATACTCCCAGAGTGAAGATACTGGTGGTATATACTTCCAGAGTGAAGATACTAGGGGTATATACTTCCAGAGTGAAGATACTGGTGGTATATACTTCCAGAGTAAAGATACTGGTGGTATATACTTCCAGAGTGAAGATACTGGTGGTATATACTTCCAAAGTGAAGATACTAGTGGTATATACTTCCAGAGTGAAGATACTGGTGGTATATACTTCCAGAGTGAAGATACTGGTGGTATATACTTCCAGAGTGAAGATACTGGTGGTATATACTTCCAGAGTGAAGATACTGCTGGTATATACTTCCAGAGTGAAGATACTGGTGGTATATACTTCCAGAGTGAAGATACTAGGGGTATATACACCCAGAGTGAAGGTACTGGGGGTATATACACCCAGAGTGAAGGTACTGGGGTATTCCCAAGAGTGAAGGTACTGGGGTATACCCCAGAGTGAATGTGCTGGGGGTATATGCACCCAGAGTGAAGGTACTGGGATATACCTCAGAGTGAAGGTACTGGGATATACCTCAGAGTGAAGGTACTGGGATATACCTCAGAGTGAAGGTACTGGGATATACCTCAGAGTGAAGGTACTGGAATATACCTCAGAGTGAAGGTACTGGGATATACCTCAGAGTGAAGGTACTGGGATATACCTCAGAGTGAAGGTACTGGGATATACGTCAGAGCGAAGGTACTGGGGTATACCTCAGAGTGAAGGTACTGGAGTATACCCCAGAGTGAAGGTACTGGGATATACCTCAGAGTGACGTTACTGGGATATACCTCAGAGTGAAGGTACTGGGGTATACCTCAGAGTGAAGGTACTGGGGTATACCTCAGAGTGAAGGTACTGGAGTATACCCCAGAGTGAAGGTACTGGGATATACCTCAGAGTGAAGGTACTGGGATATACCTCAGAGTGAAGTACTGGATATACCTCAGAGTGAAGGTACTGGGATATACCTCAGAGTGAAGGTACTGGGATATACCTCAGAGTGAAGGTACTGGGATATACCTCCGAGTGAAGGTACTGGGATATACCTCAGAGTGAAGGTACTGGGGTATACCTCAGAGTGAAGGTACTGGGGTATAACTCAGAGTGAAGGTACTGGGATATACCTCAGAGTGAAGGTACTGGGGTATACCTCAGAGTGAAGGTACTGGGATATACCTCAGAGTGAAGGTACTGGGGTATACCTCAGAGTGAAGGTACTGGGATATACCTCAGAGTGAAGGTACTGTGATATACCTCAGAGTGAAGGTACTGGGATATACCTCAGAGTGAAGGTACTGGGATATACCTCAGAGTGAAGGTACTGGGGTATACCTCAGAGTGAAGGTACTGGGATATACCTCAGAGTGAAGGAACTGGGATATACCTCAGAGTGAAGGTACTGGGATATACCTCAGAGTGAAGGTACTGGGATATACCTCAGAGTGAAGGTACTGGGATATACCTCAGAGTGAAGGTACTGGGATATACCTCAGAGTGAAGGTACTGGGATATACCTCAGAGTGAAGGTACTGGGATATACCTCAGAGTGAAGGTACTGCGTTATACCTCAGAGTGAAGGTACTGGGATATACCTCAGAGTGAAGGTACTGGGATATACCTCCGAGTGAAGGTACTGGGGTATACCTCAGAGTGAAGGTACTGAGGTATACCTCAGAGTGAAGGTACTGGTGTATACCTCAGAGTGAAGGTACTGGGGTATACCTCAGAGTGAAGGTACTGGGGTATACCTCAGAGTGAAGGTACTGGGATATACCTCAGAGTGAAGGTACTGGGATATACCCCAGAGTGAAGGTACTGGGATATATCTCAGAGTGCAGGTACTGGGATATACCCCAGAGTGAAGGTACATACACATCCATTACGCCAGTTTAATTAAACCTCCAACACAGGTTTTATCCGACTTTAAAAATATAAAAAAGAGAGGGAAGGCGACAAAACACCTGCAACAACAGCAACACTTTTTTACAGGTGTTGTTCCAGGAGACCTACCTTGGGAATGACTCCCCCTCCCCATCCCCTACCCCTCCCCCTCCCCTACCCCTCCCCCTAGCCCAGTGTTACGTCCCCACTTGCTCGCCACCCACTCTTAAAGGGGAAATACAAGCCCACTCAGTTTATGTACCAGTAAAGGGGAACTCCGGCCATTATCTTGGCACTCTACTACGCTGTTTGTAGATGGCACAGTGGAGCCTAACTGGGGACGGGTGCCAGAGGTAGGCCTAACTAAACTGTTCTGTCCCCCAGACGAATAACTCGCCGGACACTTGCCCGTCACATGTGAGTTTAAACACTGCTGGTAACAACCATTTGTATTTCTGTAATAATAGTCTTTATTGCTATATGATGCAACTATATAGACCAGAGCTGACATCAGTGATGTACTACTATATAGACCAGAGCTGACATCAGTGATGTACTACTATATAGACCAGAGTTGACATCAGTGATGTACTACTATACAGACCAGAGCTGACATCAGTGATGTACTACTATATAGACCAGAGCTGACATCAGTGATGTACTACTATATAGACCAGAGTTGACATCAGTGATGTATTTAA
>NC_069405.1:2088686-2111186 GCF_026875155.1 Cherax quadricarinatus
AATTTTAAATCGGGAACAGAAAGATGTAAACTCGCCCTTGTAAAATCGGCATAAGGTTAACATCGCTTTAAAAACTAGAACAGTGGATGAAACAGTCGCTTGTAAATACTGAGAACAGAAAGAGGGGAAAACAGTCTCTTGTAAAAACTGGAGACAGTAAAGTGTAAAAAAGGTTCTGTAAATATCGGGAGAAAAGAAAGAGTGTAAAAGTTTTTAAAAATATCTGAGAGACAGAAAAGAGGTAAACATCGTCTTTAAATATCTAGACAAAAAGGGTAAACACCCCGTCTTGTAAATTCGAGAAAAGTAAAGTGTAAACTCGTCTTGAATACTGAAAACCGTAAGATGTAAACACGTTTTGTAAATATCTGAGAGAGTGATGAAAACAGTCGTCTTAAAAATATCTGGAGACAGTAAGGGGAAACATCGTCTGTAAAATCTGAAGACGTAAGAGTTAAACACGTTTTGTAAATACTGGAGAAGTAAGAGGTAAACAGTGTCTTGTAATTTTAGGACGTAAGAGTGTAAACATCTCTTAAATATCTAAACAGAAGGGGTTAAAAAGTCGCTTGAAAATATCTGGAGAAGAAGAGGAAAAACCATCGTCTGAAAATATCGGGAACGAAAGGGTGAAACACTTTTTAAAATATTGAGACAGAAAAAGTGTAAAACGTCTTGTAAAAAACGGGAGAAGTAAAGTGAAAAAGTCGTTTTGAAATATCTGGGACATAAGATTTAAACAGTCTCTTGTAAAATCGAGAGACAGTAAAGTGTAAAAGCCGCTTTAATATCTGAAAAAGAAGAGGTAAAACACGTCGAAATTTTAAAAAAGACAGTGGTGAAACAGTCGCTTGTAAATATCTGAACAGTAAAATGAAACATCTTTTGAAATATCTAAAACAGAAAAAGGGTAAATCGTCTTGTAAAACTGGAGAAGTAAGAGTAAACAGTCTCTTGTAAAAATTTTGGAGAAGAGAGTGTAAACAGTCGTCTGAAAATCTGGGACAGAAGAGTGTAAACAGTCGTTTTGTAAATATCTGAAGACGTAAAGGAAAACTCTTTTGTAAATACGGAGACGTAAGGTGTAAAAAAGTCGTCTTTAAAATCGGAAACAGAAGGTGAAAACATCGCTTGTAAAACGGAGACAGAAGATGTAAACATCGTTTGAAAATTTGGAGACAGTAAGAGTGTAAACTCTTCTTGTAAATATCTGGAACGTAAGAGGTAAACATCTTTTGTAATATCTGGGACGAAAGAGTGAAAAAGTCCTCTTGTAAATATTGAGGAAGAAAAATTTTTTAAACAAAGGAGTGTAAACAGTCGCTGTAAATATCTGGAGAAAAAAAGATTAAACAGTCGTTTTGAAAATACTGAGAACAGAAAGATGAAACATCGTTTGAAAATTCTGAAAACAGTAAGATTAAACAGTTTTTTGTAAATATCTGGGGAACAGTAAAGTGTAAACAGTCGCCCTTTTAAAAATTGGAGACAGTAAAGGTAAAAGCGCTTGAAAATATCTGGAAAGAAAGAGTGTAAACAGTCGTCTTGTAAATATCTGGAGACAGTAAGAGTGTAAACAGTCGTCTTGTAAATATCTGGAGACAGTAAGAGTGTAAACAGTCGTCTTGTAAATATCTGAGAGCAGTAAGAGTGTAAAATCGCCCTTGTAAATACGGGAGAAGTAAGAGTGAAAACACCCGTCTTGTAAATATCTAAAGGACAGTAAAGTGTAAACATCGTCTGTAAATATCTGAGAGACAGTAAGGTGAAACGTCGTCTGTAAATCTAGGACAGTAAGAGTGTAAACAGTCGTCTTGTAAATATCTGGAGACCAGTAAGAGTGTAAACGCCCGTCTTGTAAAATATCTGGAGACAGTAAGAGTGTAAACAGTCGTCTTGTAAATATCTGAGAGACAGTAAGAGTGTAAACAGCGTCTTGTAAATATCTGGAGACAGTAAAGTGTAAACAGTCGCTTGTAAATATCTGGAGACAGTAAGAGTGAAAAAACAGAAATACAAACAAAAGTAAACAGTTGTAAATATCTGAAGACAGAAGAGTGTAACCCGTCGTCTTGTAAATATCTGGAGACAGTAAGAGTGTAAACAGTCGTCTTGTAAATATCTGAGAGACAGTAAGAGTGTAAACAGTCGTCTTGTAAATATCTGGAGACAGTAAGAGTGTAAACAGTCGTCTTGTAAATATCTGAGAGACAGTAGAGTGTAAACAGTCGTCTTGTAAATATCTGGAGACAGTAAGAGTGTAAACAGTCGTCTTGTAAATATCTGAGAGACAGTAAGAGTGTAAACAGTCGTCTTGTAAATATCTGAGAGACAGTAAGAGTGTAAACAGTCGTCTTGTAAATATCTGGAGACAGTAAGAGTGTAAACAGTCGTCTTGTAAATATCTGGAGACAGTAAAGTGTAAAAAATCGTTTTGTAAATATCTGGAGACAGTAAGAGTGTAACATTCGCCCTTTAAATATCTGGAGACAGTAAGAGTGTAAACAGTCGTCTTGTAAATATCTGAGAGACAGTAAGAGTGTAAACAGTCGTCTTGTAAATATCTGGAGACAGTAAGAGTGTAAACAGTCGTCTTGTAAATATCTGAGAGACAGTAAGAGTGTAAACAGTCGTCTTGTAAATATCTGAGAGACAGTAAGAGTGTAAACAGTCGTCTTGTAAATATCTGGAGACAGTAAGAGTGTAAACAGTCGTCTTGTAAATATCTGGAGACAGTAAGAGTGTAAACAGTCGTCTTGTAAATATCTGGAGACAGTAAGAGTGTAAACAGTCGTCTTGTAAATATCTGAGAGACAGTAAGAGTGTAAACAGTCGTCTTGTAAATATCTGGAGACAGTAAGAGTGTAAACAGTCGTCTTGTAAATATCTGAGAGACAGTAAGAGTGTAAACAGTCGTCTTGTAAATATCTGAGAGACAGTAAGAGTGTAAACAGTCGTCTTGTAAATATCTGAGAGACAGTAAGAGTGTAAAACAGTCGTCTTGTAAATCGAAGACAGTAAGAAGTTTTAAACATCGTCTTGTAAATATCTGAGAGACAGTAAGAGTGTAAACAGTCGTCTTGTAAATATCTGGAGACAGTAAGAGTGTAAACAGTCGCTTTAAATATCTGGAGACAGTAAGAGTGAAACAGTCGTCTTGTAAATATCTGGGGAACAGTAAAGGGAAAAACAGTTCGTAAATATATAGACAAAAGATGTAAACAGTCGTTTGAAATACGAGAGACAGTAAGAGTGTAAACAGTCGTCTTGTAAATATCTGAGAGACAGTAAGAGTGTAAACAGTCGTCTTGTAAATATCTGAGAGACAGTAAGAGTGTAAACAGTCGTCTTGTAAATATCTGGAGACAGTAAGAGTGTAAACAGTCGTCTTGTAAATATCTGGAGACAGTAAGAGTGTAAACAGTCGTCTTGTAAATATCTGGAGACAGTAAGAGTGTAAACAGTCGTCTTGTAAATATCTGAGAGACAGTAAGAGTGTAAACAGTCGTCTTGTAAATATCTGAGACAGTAAGAGTGTAAACAGTCGTCTTGTAAATATCTGAGAGACAGTAAGAGTGTAAACAGTCGTTTTTGAAATATCTGAGACAGAAGATGTAAACAGTCGTCTGTAAATATCGGGAAAGAGACAGTGAGAGTGTAAACAGTCGTCTTGTAAATATCTGAGAGACAGTAAGAGTGTAAACAGTCGTCTTGTAAATATCTGGAGACAGTAAGAGTGTAAACAGTCGTCTTGTAAATATCTGAGAGACAGTAAGAGTGTAAACAGTCGTCTTGTAAATATCTGACAGTAAGAGTGTAAACAGTCGTCTTGTAAATATCTGAGACAGTGAGAGTGTAAACAGTCGTCTTGTAAAAATCTGAGAGACAGTAAGATGTAAACAGTCGTCTTGTAAATATCTGAGAGACAGTAAGAGTGTAAACAGTCGTCTTGTAAATATCTGAGAGACAGTAAGAGTGTAAACAGTCGTCTTGTAAATATCTGGAGACAGTAAGAGTGTAAACAGTCGTCTTGTAAATATCTGAGAGACAGTAAGAGTGTAAACAGTCGTCTTGTAAATATCTGGAGACAGAAAGAGTGTAAACAGTCGTCTTGTAAATATCTGAGAGACAGTAATGAGAAACAGTCGTCTTGTAAATATCTGGAACAGAAAAGAGTTAAACAGTCGTCTTGTAAATATCTAGAGACAGTAAGAGTGAAACAGTCGTCTTGTAAATATCTGGAGACAGTAAGAGTGTAAACAGTCGTCTTGTAAATATCTGGAGACAGTAAGAGTGTAAACAGTCGTCTTGAAATATCGAGAGACAGAAAAGAGTGTAAAAAATCGTCTTGTAAATATCGGGAGAAAAGTAAGAGTGTAAACAGTCGTCTTGTAAATATCTGGAGACAGTAAGAGTGTAAACAGTCGTCTTGTAAATATCTGAGGGACAGTAAGAGTGTAAACAGTCGTCTTGTAAATATCTGAGAGACAGTAAGAGTGTAAACAGTCGTTTTGTAAATATCTGAGAGACAGTAAGAGTGTAAACAGTCGTTTTGTAAATATCTGGAGACAGTAAGAGTGTAAACAGTCGTCTTGTAAATATCTGGAGACAGTAAGAGTGTAAACAGTCGTCTTGTAAATATCTGAGAGACAGTAAGAGTGTAAACAGCCCGTCTTGTAAAAAATCTGGAGACAGTAAGAGTGTAAACAGTCGTCTTGTAAATATCTGAGAGACAGTAAGAGTGTAAACAGTCGTCTTGTAAATATCTGAGAGACAGTAAGAGTGTAAACAGTCGTCTTGTAAATATCTGGAGACAGTAAGAGTGTAAACAGTCGTCTTGTAAATATCTGAGAGACAGTAAGAGTGTAAACAGTCGTCTTGAAAATATCTGAGAGACAGTAAGAGTGTAAACAGTCGTCTTGTAAATATCTGAGAGACAGTAAGAGTGTAAACAGTCGTCTTGTAAATATCTGAGAGACAGTAAGAGTGTAAACAGTCGTCTTGTAAATATCTGAGAGACAGTAAGAGTGTAAACAGTCGTCTTGTAAATATCTAGAGACAGTAAGAGTGTAAACAGTCGTCTTGTAAATATCTGACAATAAGAGTGTAAACAGTCGTCTTGTAAATATCTGAGAGACAGTAAGAGTGTAAACAGTCGTCTTGTAAATATCTGGAGACAGTAAGAGTGTAAACAGTCGTCTTGTAAATATCTGGAGACAGTAAGAGTGTAAACAGTCGTCTTGTAAATATCGGAGACAGTAAGAGTGTAAACAGTCGTCTTGTAAATATCTGGAGACAGTAAGATGAAAACAGTCGCCCTTGTAAATATCTGGAGACAGTAAAGGGTGTAAACAGTCGTCTTTGTAAATATCTGGAGACAGTAAGAGTGTAAACAGTCGTCCTTGTAAATATCTGAGAGACAGTAAGAGTGTAAACAGTCGTCTTGTAAATATCGGAGACAGTAAGAGTGTAAACAGTCGTCTTGTAAATATCTGGAGACAGTAAGAGTGTAAACAGTCGTCTTGTAAATATCTGAGAGACAGTAAGAGTGTAAACAGTCGTCTTGTAAATATCTGAAAACAGTAAGAGTGTAAACAGTCGTTCTTGTAAATATCTGAAGAGACAGAAAAGAGTGTAAACCTCGTCTTGTAAAATCGGAGACAGTAAGAGTGTAAACAGTCGTCTTGAAAATATCTGAGAGACAGTAAGAGTGTAAACAGTCGTCTTGTAAATATCTGGAGACAGTAAGAGTGTAAACAGTCGTCTTGTAAATATCTGAAGACAGTAAGAGTGAAAACAGTCGTTTTGTAAATATCTGGAGACAGTTAGAGTGTAAACAGTCGCCTTGTAAATATCTGGAGACAGTAAGAGTGTAAACAGTCGTCTTGTAAATATCTGAGAGACAGTAAGAGTGTAAACAGTCGTCTTGTAAATATCTGGAGACAGTAAGAGGGGTAAACAGCCCTCTTGTAAATATCTGAGACAGTAAGAGTGTAAACAGTCGTCTTGTAAATATCTGAGAGACAGTAAGAGTGTAAACAGTCGTCTTGTAAATATCTGAGAGACAGTAAGAGTGTAAACAGTCGTCTTGTAAATATCTGAGAGACAGTAAGAGTGTAAACAGTCGTCTTGTAAATATCTGAGAGACAGTAAGAGTGTAAACAGTCGTCTTGTAAATATCTGGAGACAGTAAGAGTGTAAACAGTCGTCTTGTAAATATCTGGAGACAGTAAGAGTGTAAACAGTCGTCTTGTAAATATCTGGAGACAGTAAGAGTGTAAACAGTCGTCTTGTAAATATCTGAGAGACAGTAAGAGTGTAAACAGTCGTCTTGTAAATATCTGAGAGACAGTAAGAGTGTAAACAGTCGTCTTGTAAATATCTGGAGACAGTAAGAGTGTAAACAGTCGTCTTGTAAAATCTGAGAGACAGTAAGAGTGTAAACAGTCGTTTTGTAAATATCTGGAGACAGTAAGAGTGTAAACAGTCGTCTTGTAAATATCTGGAGACAGTAAGAGTGTAAACAGTCGTCTTGTAAATATCTGAGAGACAGTAAGAGTGTAAACAGTCGTTTTTTTTTTTTTTTTTTTTTTTTTTTTTTTTTTTTTTTTTTTTTTTTTTTTTTTTTTTTTTTTTTTTTTTTTTTTTTTTTTTTTTTTTTTTTTTTTTTTTTTTTTTTTTTTTTTTTTTTTTTTTTTTTTTTTTTTTTTTTTTTTTTTTTTTTTTTTTTTTTTTTTTTTTTTTTTTTTTTTTTTTTTTTTTTTTTTTTTTTTTTTTTTTTTTTTTTTTTTTTTTTTTTTTTTTTTTTTTTTTTTTTTTTTTTTTTTTTTTTTTTTTTTTTTTTTTTTTTTTTTTTTTTTTTTTTTTTTTTTTTTTTTTTTTTTTTTTTTTTTTTTTTTTTTTTTTTTTTTTTTTTTTTTTTTTTTTTTTTTTTTTTTTTTTTTTTTTTTTTTTTTTTTTTTTTTTTTTTTTTTTTTTTTTTTTTTTTTTTTTTTTTTTTTTTTTTTTTTTTTTTTTTTTTTTTTTTTTTTTTTTTTTTTTTTTTTTTTTTTTTTTTTTTTTTTTTTTTTTTTTTTTTTTTTTTTTTTTTTTTTTTTTTTTTTTTTTTTTTTTTTTTTTTTTTTTTTTTTTTTTTTTTTTTTTTTTTTTTTTTTTTTTTTTTTTTTTTTTTTTTTTTTTTTTTTTTTTTTTTTTTTTTTTTTTTTTTTTTTTTTTTTTTTTTTTTTTTTTTTTTTTTTTTTTTTTTTTTTTTTTTTTTTTTTTTTTTTTTTTTTTTTTTTTTTTTTTTTTTTTTTTTTTTTTTTTTTTTTTTTTTTTTTTTTTTTTTTTTTTTTTTTTTTTTTTTTTTTTTTTTTTTTTTTTTTTTTTTTTTTTTTTTTTTTTTTTTTTTTTTTTTTTTTTTTTTTTTTTTTTTTTTTTTTTTTTTTTTTTTTTTTTTTTTTTTTTTTTTTTTTTTTTTTTTTTTTTTTTTTTTTTTTTTTTTTTTTTTTTTTTTTTTTTTTTTTTTTTTTTTTTTGGGGGGGGGGGGGGGGGGGGGGGGGGGGGGGGGGGGGGGGGGGGGGGGGGGGGGGGGGGGGGGGGGGGGGGGGGGGGGGGGGGGGGGGGGGGGGGGGGGGGGGGGGGGGGGGGGGGGGGGGGGGGGGGGGGGGGGGGGGGGGGGGGGGGGGGGGGGGGGGGGGGGGGGGGGGGGGGGGGGGGGGGGGGGGGGGGGGGGGGGGGGGGGGGGGGGGGGGGGGGGGGGGGGGGGGGGGGGGGGGGGGGGGGGGGGGGGGGGGGGGGGGGGGGGGGGGGGGGGGGGGGGGGGGGGGGGGGGGGGGGGGGGGGGGGGGGGGGGGGGGGGGGGGGGGGGGGGGGGGGGGGGGGGGGGGGGGGGGGGGGGGGGGGGGGGGGGGGGGGGGGGGGGGGGGGGGGGGGGGGGGGGGGGGGGGGGGGGGGGGGGGGGGGGGGGGGGGGGGGGGGGGGGGGGGGGGGGGGGGGGGGGGGGGGGGGGGGGGGGGGGGGGGGGGGGGGGGGGGGGGGGGGGGGGGGGGGGGGGGGGGGGGGGGGGGGGGGGGGGGGGGGGGGGGGGGGGGGGGGGGGGGGGGGGGGGGGGGGGGGGGGGGGGGGGGGGGGGGGGGGGGGGGGGGGGGGGGGGGGGGGGGGGGGGGGGGGGGGGGGGGGGGGGGGGGGGGGGGGGGGGGGGGGGGGGGGGGGGGGGGGGGGGGGGGGGGGGGGGGGGGGGGGGGGGGGGGGGGGGGGGGGGGGGGGGGGGGGGGGGGGGGGGGGGGGGGGGGGGGGGGGGGGGGGGGGGGGGGGGGGGGGGGGGGGGGGGGGGGGGGGGGGGGGGGGGGGGGGGGGGGGGGGTAAATAAATTGAAACGAAAGTGTAAACATCGTCTTAAATCTGGGCGAGAGTGTAAAATCGTTGAAATTAAGAGCGTCTGTAAACGACTTAAAAACTGGCGTAAATGAACGTTTTAAATTTGGGTAAATTAAACAGTGTTGTAAATCTTGAGAATAAGAGGTAAACGTCTTTAATACTGAGACAGTAAGGTAACGTCGTTTTAATATTGGACATAGAGTGTCCTTTGTTTTAAAAAAAGTAAAAACCCCTTTAAATAAAGCAGGAAGAGTTAACAGTCGTTGTAAATATCGGAGACGTAAATGTAACACTTTGAAATTCTGAGAACAGTAAGAGTGTAAACACGTCTTAAATCGGAGACAGTAGAGTAAAAGTCTTAAAATAAAAGTGAAAATCGTTTAATTGAGGACAGAAAATAAACAGCTCTGTAAATAGGAAAATGGTAAAATTTTAATATCTGGAACGAAGATGTAAACCGTCTTGTAAATTGGAATTGATGAAACTTCTTGTAATATCTGGGAAAAGAGAAACAGCCCTTTTAAAATTAGAAGAAAGTGTAAAGTTTGTAAATATCGGAGACATAAGGTGTAACAGTCGTTTGTAAATTCTGGAGAGAGTAGGGAAACCGTCTTAAATATTAGAAGAAGAGTGTAAAAGTCTTTGTAATAACGGGAAAGTAAGAGTGTAAACGGGTTTTTAAATATCGGGAGACTAAGGGGAAAAGTCGTCTTGTAAATATTGAGACAAAGGGTAAACGCGTTTTTTAAAATTTTGGCGGGGAAATGTAGAGTGAAAACGTTAAAAAAAAAGGGGAAAAAAAAAAAAAAAAAGGAAAATTTGAGATTGGTTTAAAATGCCTGTAAATATCGGGAAAGAAAAAAGGTGAAAACAGTGTTTAATATTAGAACAGAAAGGAAAACAGTCGCTTGTAAATCTTAGAACAAAAGTGTAAACACCTTGAAAAGAGAGACAGTAAGAGTGTAAACAGTCGCCTTGAAAATTGGAAAAAGAGTGTAAAACGTCTTTAAAATTGGAGAAAGTAAGGTGTAAACATTTTTAACTGGAACAGTAAATTAAACAGTCGTCTTGTAAATATTGGAGAAGGAAGTGAAAACAATCGCTTGTAAAATTTGAGAGAGAGTAAATTAAACGTCGTCTTGTAAATATTAAAGGGGGAAAAAGGTGTAAAACGTTTTTGAAATATTGAGAAAAAAGAGTGTAAACAGTCGTTTTAATTTTCGAAATAAGGGGAAAAATTGTCTTTAAATATCTGAAGAGGTAAGTGTAAAACAGTTTGTAAATTAATTAGAAAAATTTTAAAATTTTTGTAAATATTGGAGACAGAAGAGGTAAACAGTGTCTTTGAAAAATCTGAAGACAGTAAGAGTGTAAAAGTCTTTTTGAATTGAAACGTAAGAGTAAAAAGGCCTTGTAAATATCTGAGAGACAGTAAAGTGTAAACAGTCGTCTTGTAATTTTGAGACAAAGATGAAAAACAGCCCTTTTAAATATCTGAAGAAAAAGTGTAAACATCGTCTTGTAAAATTGGAGAAATTTAAAAAAGTATCAAATTTTTGGGAAAATAAGGAAAAATCGTCTTTAAATTTAAACAAGGAAGGAAAAGTCGTCTTGTAAATATCGGAAGACAGAAAGAAACAGCGTCTTGAAAAATTGGGACAGTAAGAGTGTAAACAGTCTTTTGTAAAAGGGAAGAAAGTAAGATTTAAAAATTTAAAACGAGAGAAGTAAAGTGTAACCGTCTTTTAAAAAAAGGGGGAAAGGTAAAAGTGTAAAATCGTTGTAAATATTGAAAAAGAGTAAACAGGTTGTAAATATCGGGAAATAAGGTGTAAATCGTTTTTAAAATTTTTGAGAAGAAAGGGTTAAAAGTCGTCTTGTAAATACGGAAGACAGTAAGAGTTAAAAGTCGTCTTGTAAATAAAGAGAAAGGTAAAGTATTTTTAAATTTTGGAACTAAGAGGTAAACGGGCCTTGTAAATTATCTGGAGACAGAAGAGTTAAAAGTCGTCTTGAATTCTGGAAAAAGGGGGAAAAAGTGTTTAAATATTGGAGAATAAGATTTAAACGTCGTTTTAAATATGGAAGAAGAAAGAGTGTAAACACGTCTTGTAAATTTGAAAGTAAGATGTAAAATGTCTAACATGATGTAAACAGGTGTAAAATTTAAAATTTTGAGAAATAGTAAATGTAAATCAGTAAAAAGGTGAAAAAGTGTTTAAAAAGTCGGGGTAATTAGGACCTAAAAAAAGAGTGTAAACACGTTTGTAATTTGGAACATTTAAAGTGTAAACAGTCGCCTTGTAAATATTGAGACAGTAATGTAAACATTCTAAAATTTAGAACAGTAAGAGTTAAACAGTTTTAAATATCTGGAAAAAGGAAACAGTGTTTACCTAAACAAAAGGTGAAACGGTTTAAAATCTGGACAGTAAGATTGAAAAAATTCTTGAAATTTTAAGAAGAGATAAAAGTTTAAATTTTTAAAGTAAAATGAACAGAAGATAGTAAATTTCCTTTGTGAATAAGAGACGTGGATGAAAACAGTCGTCTGTAAAATCGGAAATGAGTGAAACAGTGTTTGTAAAATCTGAGAAAATAAAAGTGTTTTTTTAAATTGGCAGAAGAAGGTGTAAAACGTTTGAAAAATATTGGAGAAGTAAAGTGTAAACATCTTGTAAATATCTAAAGACAGAAAAGTGAAAACGTCTTTAAATATTGGAATAAGAGTGAAAAAGCGTTTGTAAATACTGAGAAGTGAGGTAAAATGTTTGTAAAATGTGAGTAACAAAAAGTGTAAACAGTCGTTGTAAATATTGAGAGACAGTAAGAGTGTAAACATCGTTTGTAATATTGGAGACAGTAGTGAAACGGGTTTTTTGAAATTTGGAGAGAAGTAAGAGGTAAAATGTCTTAAAATTCGGAAAAAGTAAAGTTTTTAAATTTGTAAAGTATTAAAACAGTAAAATGTAAAAGGGCCTTGTAATATTGAGAAAAGAGTGTAAAAGTTTTTTTTAAAATTGGAGAGAAAGAGTAAACTTCCTTTTAAAATCTAGAACAGTAAAGTGTAAAAGTCTGAAATACTGGAGAAAAGATTTAAAAAACCGTCTTTAAATAGAAAAAAGAGGAAACAGTGTTTGTAAATATCGGAAGAAAAGATGAAACAGGTTTTTAAATATCTGAGGAGACAGAAGAGTGAAACAGTGTTTGTAAATATCTGGAGACAGTAAGGTGTAAACGTCTTTGAAATATCTGGAACAAAGAGTGTAAACAGTCGCCCTGTAAATTTTGGAAAGTGAAAAAGTCGTCTTTAAATATCTGAGAATAAGAGGAAACAGGTCTTAATATTGGGAAGAAAGAGTGTAACAAAGTCGTCTTGTAAATATGAAATTGAGAACATTGGTTGTAAAATCGCTGAAAATATTCTGAAACGGAAAGAAAGTGTAAAAAAGTCTTGTAAATTTTGAGACAAAGGGGGTTCTTTTTTAAAAACGGAAAAAGTAAATTTAAAATTTTAAAAATTTTAGAAAAAGGGTTTTTTTTTTTTGGGAAAAGGGGGAAAAGTTTTTTCTGAAAAAGGAAAAGGGCCCTGTTTGGGAAAAAAGGAAAAATTTTTTAAATTTTAAAAAAAAGTAAAGGTCGTTTTAAAAAAGAGGAAAAAATTTTTGTTTTTAAGAAAAAAAATTTTTTTTAAAAAAAAAAAGGGAATTTAAAACCCTTTTAAATATTGGGACAAAGATTTAAACGCTTGTAAAATCTGAGAAAACAGAAGATTTAAAATTTCTTAAAATCGGAGACGTAAAGGTAAACAGTCGCTTGTAAAAACTGGGGAAAAGAAAAAATTTTAAAAGTCTCTTAAATATCTGAGAGACAGTAAAGTGTAAACAGTGTCTTGAAAATTTTAGAGAAAAGGAAAACACCCCTTTAAAATTTAAAAAAAAGGAAAACTTTTTTAAAATTTAAAAAAAAAAAGGGAAAACTGTTTGTAAAAGGGGAAATTTAAAAAACCTTTTAAAATTGGGAAGAAGAGTGTAAACAGTCTTTTAAAAATTTCTGAGAGAGTAAAGTGTAAAAGTCTTTTGTAAATATCGGAGACAGTAAGGTGTAAACACCCCTTTGTAATTTATCTGGGGAAGAAGTTTTTAAAACGTCTTTTAAAATTGGGAGAATAAGAGGAAAAGTCGTCTTGAAAATTTTTTGGGACAGTAAGTGAAACTTTTTTTAAAAAGAAGTAAGATGAAAAACCGTCTTTTTTTTTGGGAAGAAGAAAAAGGCTTTATTGGAAAAAAAAAATTGAAACAGTCGTTTTAAAAATTCTGAAAAGAAGAGTGTAAACCGCTGAAATATCTGAGAGAAGTAAAGGTAAAACCTTGTAAATATCTGGAGAAAGTAAGAGTGTAACAGTCGTCTTGTAAATAATCTGAGAGAGTAAGAGTGTAAACATTCGTCATGTAAATATCTCGAGACAGTAAAGAGTGTAAATAAAGGTCCGTCTTAGTAAATATCGGAGAGACCAGTAAAGTGTAAATATCCCCGTCTTGTAAATATCTGAGACAGTAAGAGCGTAAACAGTCGTCTTGTAAATATCTGAGAGACAGTAAGAGTGTAAATAGTCGTCTTTTAAATATCTGTAGACAGTAAGAGTGTAAACAGTCGTCTTGAAATATCTTAGAGACAGTAAGAGTGTAAACAGTCGACTTGTATATATCTGAGAGACAGTGAGAGTGTAAACAGTCGTCTTGTAAATATCTGAGAGACAGTAAAAGTGTAAACAGTCGTCTTGTAAATATCTGGAGACAGTAAGAGTGTAAACAGTCGTCTTGTAAATATCTGAGAGACAGTAAGAGTGTAAACAGTCGTCTTGAAATATCTGAGAGACAGTAATCATTGTCCACAGTCCGTCATTAAATAATCTGACAGTAAGAGTGTAAACAGTCCGTCTTGTAAAAATATCTGGAGACCAGTGAAGTGTAACAGTCGTCTTGTAAATATCTGAGAGACCAGTAAGAGTGTAAACATCCCGTCTTTTAAAATCTGTGAGACAGTAAGAGTGTAAACAGTCGTCCTTGTAAATATCTGTACCAGTAAGAGTGTAAACAGTCCGTCTTGTAAATATCTGAGAACAGTGGAGAGTGTAAACATCGACTTGTAAATATATGAGAGACAGTGAGAGTGTAACAGTCGTCTTGGTAAATATCCTGAGAGGACAGATAAGGATGTAAAATCCGACTTGTAAATATCTGGAGACAGTAAGAGTGTAAACGTCGGCTTGTAAATATCTGAGAGACATAATAGTGTAAACGTCGCCTTGAAAAAATATGAGAGACAGTAGAGTGTAAACAGTCGTCCTGTACATATCTGGAGACAGTAAGAGTGTAAACAGTTCGTCTTGTAAAATATCAGGAGAGAGTAAAGTGTAATCAGTGCGCGGGGTAAATATCTGAGAGACAGTAAGATTGTAAACAGTCGTCTTGGTAAATATCGTTGGAGAGACAGTAAAATGTAAACAGTCGTCCTTGTAAATATCTGGATGGACAGTAAGAGTGTGAACAGTCGTCTTGTAAATATCTGAGAGACAGTAAGAGTAAAAACAACGTTTTGTAAATATCCTGAGAGACAGTAAGGAGTGATAAACATCGTCCTTGTAAATATGTGAGAGACAGTATAGAGAGTAAAACATCGTCTTGTATTATCTGAGGAACAGTAAGAGTGTAAACAGTCGTCTCTAAATATCTGAGAGACAGTGGTGAGTGTAAACGGTCGTCTTGAAATATACTAGAACAGTAAGAGTGTATACAGTCGTCTTGTACAATATCTAAGAGACAGTAAAGTGAAAACAGTCCTCTTGTAAATATCTGAGAGACAGTAAGAGTGTAAAAAGTCGTCTTGTAAATATCTGAGAGACAGTAAGAGTGTAAATAGTCGTCTTTTAAATATCTGTAGACAGTAAGAGTGTAAACAGTCGTCTTGAAATATCGTAGAGACAGTAAGAGTGTAAACAGTCGACTTGTACTATATCTTGAAGACAGTGATAAGTGTAAACAGTCCGTCTTGAAAATATCTGAGAGACAGTAAAAAGTGTAAACAGTCGCCTGTAAATTATCTGGAACAGTAAGAGTGTAAACAGTCGTCTGTAATATCTGGAGACAGAAGAGTGTAAACATCGTCTTGTAAAAATCTGAGAGACAGTAAAAGTGTAAAACAGTCGACTTGTAAATATGCTGGAGACAGTAAGAGTGAAACAGTCGCTTGAAATAATTGAGAGAACAGTAAGAGTGTAAACAGTCGTCTTGAAAATATCTGAGAGACAGTAAGAGTGTAAACAGTCGTCTTGTACATATCTGGAGACAGTAAGAGTGTAAACAGTCGTCTTGTAAATATCTGGAGAGAGTAAGAGTGTAAACAGTCGTCTTGTAAATATCTGAGAGACAGTAAGAGTGTAAACAGTCGTCTTGTAAATAACTGAGTAGACAGTAAGATGAAACAGTCGTCTGTAAAATATCTTGAGACAGTAAGAGTGTGAACAGTCTCATTTTAACTATCTAAGAGACAGTAAGAGTATAAACAGTCGTTTTGTAAATATCTGAGAGACAGTAAGAGTGTAAACAGTCGTCTTGTAAATATGTGAGAGACAGTAAGAGTGTAAACAGTCGTCTTGTAATATCTGAGAGACAGTAAGAGTGTAAACAGTCGTCTTCTAAATATCTGAGAGACAGTGGGAGTGTAAACGGTCGTCTTGTAAATATCTGAGAGACAGTAAGAGTGTATACAGTCGTCTTGTAAATATCTAAGAGACAGTAAGAGTGTAAACAGTCCTCTTGTAAATATCTGAGAGACAGTAAGAGTGTAAAAAGTCGTCTTGTAAATATCTGGAGAAAGTAAGAGTGTAAACAGTCGTCTTGTAAATATCTGGAGACAGTATGAAGAGTAACAGTTCGTCTTGTAAATATCTCGAGACAGTAAGAGTGTAAACAGTCGTCTTGTAAATATCTGAGAGACAGTAAGAGTGTAAATAGTCGTCTTTTAAATATCTGGAGACAGTAAGAGCGTAAACAGTCGTCTTGTAAATATCTGAGAGACAGTAAGTGTGTAAATAGTCGTCTTTTAAATATCTGTAGAACATTAAGAGTGTAACATTCGTCTTGTAAAATCTTAGAGACAGTAAGAGTTGAAACAGTCATTGTATAAATCTGAAGACCGTGACGAGTAAACAGTCCGTCTTAGTAAATATCTGAGAGACAGTAAAAGTGTAACCAGTCGTCTTGTAAATATCGGAGACAGTAAAAGTGTAAACAGTCGTCCCTTGTAAATATCTTGGAGACAGAAAGAGTGTAAACATCGTCTTAATAAATATCAGAGAGACAGTAAGAGTGTAAACAGTCGTCATGTAAATATCTGACAGTAAGAGTGTAAACAGTCGTCTTGTAAATATCTGAGAGACAGTGAGAGTGTAAACAGTCGTCTTGTAAATATCTGAGAGACAGTAAGAGTGTAAACAGTCGTCTTGTAAATATCTGTGAGACAGTAAGAGTGTAAACAGTCGTCTTGTAAATATCTGACAGTAAGAGTGTAAACAGTCGTCTTGTAAATATCTGAGAGACAGTGAGAGTGTTACAGTCCGACTTGTAATTTGAATCCCCCCTGAGAGACAGTGAAGTGTAAACATCGTCTTGTAAATATTCTGAGAGACAGTAAGAAGTGGTAAACAGTCTACTTGTAAATATCGGAAGACAGTAAGAGTGTAAACAGTCGTCTTGTAAATATCTAGAAGCAGAAAGAGTGTAAACAGTCGTCTTGAAAATATCTGCAGAGACAGTTAAGAGAGAAACATTCGTCTTGTACATAACAGGAGACATAAGAGAGTAAAACAGACAGTCTTGTAATATCTGGAGAAGTAAGAGGTAAACATCGTCTTGTAAATATCTGAGAGACAGTAAGAGTGTAAACATGTCCGTCATGAAATATCTGAGAGACAAAAGAATGTAAATCTGCAGGTCACAGGGAATTATATCTGGAGACAGTAGAGTGTGAACAGTCCGTCCTTGTAAATATCTGAGAGACAGTAAGAGTAAAAACAGTCGTTTTGTAAATATTCTGAGAGACAGTAAGAGTGTAACATCTCTTGGTAAATAAGTGAGAGACAGTAAGAGTGTAAACAGTCGCTTGTAATATCTGAAGACAGTAAGAGTGTAAACAGTCTCTCTAATATCTGAAGACAGTGGAGTGGTAAACGGTCGTCTTGTAAATACTAGAGACAGTAAGAGTGTATACAGATCGTCTTGTAAATATCTAAGAGACAGTAAAGTGGGTGAACAGTCGTCTTGTAAATATCTGAGAGACAGTAAGGAGGAGTAAACATTCGTCTTTAAATATCTGTAGACAGTAAAGTGTAAAACAGTCGTCTTGTAATATCTGCGAAGACAGTAAGAGTTTAACATCTCTTGTAAATAATCTGACAGTAAGGGTTCAAACAGTCGTCTTCTATAACTGAGAGGCAGTGTGAGTGTAAACGGTCGTTCCTTGTAAATATCTGAAGAGACAGTAGAGTGTAGACAGTCGTCTTGTAAATATCTGAAGAGACAGTAAAGAGTGTAAACAGTCGTCTTGTAAATTACTGAGAGACAGTAAGAGTGTAAACAGTCGTCTTGTAAATATCTGAAGAAAGAAAGTAGTGGTAACAGTCGTCTTGTAAATATCTGACAGTAAGAGTGTAAACAGTCGTCTTGTAAATATCTGAGAGACAGTGAGAGTGTAAACAGTCGTCTTGTAAAAAAATTTTTAAATTCCCCCCTGAGGGGACGGTAAGAGTGTAAACCAGTCGTCCTTGTAAATATCTGAAGAGACAGTAAGAGTTGTAGACAGTCGTCCTTGTAATATCTGAGAGACAGTAAAAGTGTAACAGTCTGTCTTTAAATATTGAGAGACAGTAAGAGTGTAAACAGTCGTCCTGTAAAAATATGAGGAGACAGTAAAAGTGTAAACATCGTCTTGTAAATATCTGAGAAACAGTAAGAAGGTAAACATCCGTTCTGTAACAATCGGAGAGATTTTTTAAAAGGTAAAAAAGAGTGTAAACAGTCGTCTTGTAAAGTATCTGAGAGACATTAGAGGTGTAAACAGTCTCTTGTAAATATCGAGAGACAGTAAGAATGTAAGCAGCGTCTTGTAAATATCTGGAGACGTAATAGAGTAAAACAGTCGTCCTTGTATATATTCTGGAGACAGTAAGAGTGTAAAACAGTCGTCATGTAAATATCTGCGAACAGTGAAAGTGTAAACAGTCGTCTTGAAATATCTGGAGACAGTAAGAGTGTAAACAGTCGTCTTGTAAAATATCTGAGAAACAGTAAGAGTGTAAACAGTCGTCTTAGTAACCTATCTGAAAGACAGTAAGAGTGTAAACAGTCCGTCTTGTAAATAATCTAGAGACAGTAAGAGTTTAAACAGTCCGTCTTGTAAATAGCGGGGACAGTAAGAGTGTAAACAGTCCGTCTTGTTAAATATCTTAGAGACAGTAGAATGTAATCAGTCGGCTTATAAATATCTGGAGACAGTAATAGTGTAAACAGTCGTCCTGTAAATATCTGGAACAGTAAGATTGTAAACAGTCGTCTTGTAAATATCTGCGAAGACAGTAAGAGTGTAAACAGTCTGTCGTGATAAATATCTGGAGAAAGTAAGAGTGTAAACAGTCGTCCTTGTAAATATCTGAGAACAGTAATAGTGTAAAACAGTCGTCCGTGTAACTACTGAGAGATAGTAAGAGTGTAAACATCGTCTTGTAAATATCTGAGAGACAGTAAGAGTTGTAAAAAGTGTCTTTGTAAATATCTGGAGACAGTAAGAGTGTAAACAGTCGCTTTAAATATAGGTGGGGTGGAGGGATATCTGAGACAGTAAGAGTGTAAACAGTCTCTGTAAATATCTGGAGACAGTAAGAGTGTAAGCAGTCGTCTTGTAAATATCTGAGAGAGTAAGAGTGTAAACAGTCGTCTTGTAAATATCTGAGAGACAGTAAGAGTGTAAACAGTCGTCTTGTAAATATCTGAGAGACAGTAAGAGTGTAAACAGTCGTCTTGTAAATATCTGACAGTAAGAGTGTAAACAGTCGTCTTCTAAATATCTGAGAGACAGTGGGAGTGTAAACGGTCGTCTTGTAAATATCTGAGAGACAGTAAGAGTGTATACAGTCGTCTTGTAAATATCTGAGAGACAGTAAGGTTAAACATACGTCTTGTAAACTCTGAGAGACAGTAAGAGTGTAAACAGTCGTCTTGTAAAATACTGAGAGACAAGTAAGAGTGTAAAACCGTCTCCTTGTAAATATCTGACAGTAAGAGTGTAAACAGTCGTCTTGTAAATATCTGAGAGACAGTGAAGAGTGTAAACAGTCGTCTTGTAAATATCTGAGAGACAGTAAGAGTGTAAACAGTCGTCTTGTAAATATCTGAGAGACAGTAAGAGTGTAGACAGTCGTCTTGTAATTATCTGAGAGACAGTAAGAGTGTAAACAAGTCCGTCTTGTAATTCTGAAAGACAAGTAAGAGTGTACACAGTCGTCTGTAAATATCTGAGAGACAGAAAGAGCGTAAACAGTCGTCCTTGTAAATATCTGAGAGACAGTAAAAATGTAAACTGTCGTCCTTGTAAATACTGGAGACAGTAAGAGTGATAAACGATCGTCTTGTAAATTCTGACATAAGATGTAACAGTCGTCTTGGTAATATCTGAGAGACATTGAGAGTGTAAACAGTCGTCGTTGTAAAATCTGAGAGAACAAAAAGGTGTAAACAGTCTCTTGTAAATATCTGAGAGACAGTAAGAGTGTAAACAGTCGTCTTGTAAATATCTGAGAGACAGTAAGAGTGTAAACAGTCGTCTTGTAAATATCTGAGAGACAGTAAGAGTGTAAACAGTCGTCTTGTAAATATCTGAGAGAAAGTAAGAGTGAAAACAGTCGTCTTGTAAATATCAGAGACATAAGAGGTAAACAGTCGTCTTGTAAAATATCTGAGAGACAGTAAATGAAAAACTGTCGTCTTTTAATATCTAGAGACAGTAAGAGTTGTAAACAGTCGTCCTTGTAAATATCTGAGAACATAAGAGGTAAACAGTCGTCTTGTAAATATCTGAGAGACAGTAAGAGTGTAAACAGTCGTCTTGTAAATATCTGGAGACAGTAAGAGTGTAAACAGTCGTCTTGTAAATATCTGAGAGACAGTAAGAGTGTAAACATCCGTCTTGTAAATATCTGGAGACAGTAAGAGTGTAAACAGTCGTCTTGTAAATATACCCACCACAGGGAAGATCCTGACGGTCTCACGAGAGAATAAAAGATCTTATCATTGTAAAAGAAGATAAATATTATGAGAGGAGGCCACAAATATTATGAGAGGAGGCCACAAATATTATGAGAAGCCACAAATATTATGAGAGGAGGCCACAAATATTATGAGAAGCCACAAATATTATGAGAGGAGGCCACAAATATTATGAGAGAAGGCCACAAATATTATGAGAGGAGGCCACAAATATTATGAGAGGAGGCCACAAATATATGAGAGGAGAACCCACACAAATTCTGAAATGGAGGCCACAAACTATTAGAGAGAAGGCCACAAATATTATGAGAGGAGGCCACAAATATTATGAGAGGAGACCACACATATTATGAGAGGAGACCACAAATATTATGAGAGGAGGCCACAAATATTATGAGAGGAGACCACACATATTATGAGAAGAGGCCGCAAATATGATGAAGGAGCCACAAATATTATGAGAGGAACCCCACATATTAGAGAGGAGGCCACAAATATTATGAGAGGAGGCCACAAATATTATGAGAGGCCACAAATGTTATGAAGGAGGCCCAAATATTATGAGAGAGGCACAAATATATGAGAGGCCACAAATATTATGAGAGGAGGCCACAAATATTATGAGAGGAGGCCACAAATATTATGAGAGGCCACAAATATTATGAGAGGAGGCCACAAATATTATGAGAGGAGGCCACAAATATTATGAGAGGCCACAAATATTATGAGAGGCCACAAATATTATGAGAGGCCACGAATATTATGAGAGCCACGAACATTTAATGAGAGGCCACACACATTAATGAGACCACAAACATTATGAGAGGCCAACAAATTATTTATGAGAGGGCCACAAACATTAGTGAAAGAGGCCACACACATTATAGATGGCACAAACATTATGAGAGGCCACCAAACATAGGAGAGCCACAAACATTAAGCAGGCCACAACACATTATAGAGGCCACAAATATTATAGAGGCCACAAACATTATGAGAGGGCACAAACATTGAGAGGCCACAAACATTATGGTAGGCCAACAAACATTATGAGAGGCCAATGAAGGGGGGGGGGAAGAGAAAAAAAATAAAAAACATTATGAGAAGGCCACAAACATTAGAAGGCCTCAAATATTATGAGAGGCCACAAATATTATGAGAGGCCACATACATTATGAGAGGCCACAACATTATGAGAGGCTCACAAACATTATGAGAGGCACCACTAATCATTTATGAGAGGCCACAAACATTATGAGAGGCCACAAAATATTTATGAGAGGCCACTAATATTATGAGAGGCCACAAACATTATGAGAGGCCACAAACATTATGAGAGGCCACAAATATTATGAGAAGGCCACAAATATTATGAGAGGCCACAAATATTATGAGAGGCTACAAACATTATGAGAGGCCACAAACATTATGAGAGGCCACAAACATTATGAGAGCCCACAACATTATGAAGGCCACAAATATTATGAGAGGCCACAAACATTATGAGAGGCCACAAACATTATGAGAGGCCACAAACATTATGAGAGGCCACAAACATTATGAGAGGCCAAGACAATTTGAGAAGGCTCACAACATTATGAAGCCACAAATATTATAAGGCCACAAATATTATAGAGGGCCACAAACATTAAGGAGAGGCCACAAACATTATGAGAGGCCACAAACATTATGAGAGGCCACAAACATTATGAGAGGCCACAAACATTATGAGAGGCCACAAATATTATGAGAGGCCACAAATATTATGAGAGGCTACAAACATTATGAGAGGCCACAAACATTATGAGAGGCCACAAACATTATGAGAGGCCACAAATATTATGAGAGGCCACAAATATTATGAGAGGCCACAAATATTATGAGAGGCCACAAACATTATGAGAGGCCACAAACATTATGAGAGGCCACAAACATTATGAGAGGCCACAAACATTATGAGAGGCCACAAACATTATGAGAGGCGGCCACAAATATTATGATCAGGCCACAAATATATGAGAGGCACAAACAATAATGAGAGGCCACAAACATTATGAGAGGCCACAACATTATGAGAGGCCACAAACATTAAAGAGGCCACAAACAGTATGAGAGCCACAAATATTATGAGAGCCACAATATTTTTAGAGGCTACAAAACATTATGAGAGGCCACAAACATTATGAGAGGGCCACAAACATTATGAGAGGCCACAAATATTATGAGAAGCCACAAATATAATGAGATTCCACAAAAATTAAGAGAGCTACAAACATATGAGAGGCCACAAACCCTTATGAGAGGCCACCAAATATTTAAGGAGAGGCCGACAAATATTATGAAGGCCACAAATATTATGAGAGGCTACAAACATTATGAGAGGCACAAACATCATGAGAGGCCCAAATATTTGAGAGGCCACAAATATATGAGAGGCCACAATATTAATGAGAGGCAACAAACATTATTAGAGCCACAACATTAATGAAGATGGCACAAACATATGAGAGGCCACAAACATTATGAGAGGCCAACAAAATTATGAGAGGCTACAAACATTATAGAGGCCACAAACATATGAGTGTGCACAAACATTATGAGAGCCACAAACATTATGAAGGCCACAAACCATTATGAGAGGCCACAAACATTATGAAGGCACAAACATTAAAGAGAGGCCACAAACATTAGAGAGAGCCACAAACATTATGAGATCCACAAAAATTAAGAGAGCCACAATATTAAGTAGAGGCACAAATATAATGTGAGGCCACAAACATTATGAGAGCTACAAACGATTAGAGAGGCCACAAACATTATG
>NC_069405.1:2116186-2307245 GCF_026875155.1 Cherax quadricarinatus
AAAGAGAGAGTCACAACAAAAACTAACAAGAGAGAGTCACCCCACAAAACTAACAAGGGGAGGGGGTCACACACAAAAACAAACAAGAGAGGGCCCACACACAAGAACAAACAAGAGAGAGTCACACAAAAAGAACAAAACAGGAGAGAGTCAACAAAAAAAAAAAACAAGAAAAGTCACCCCACAAGAACAACAGGAGAGGGGTTCAAAACACAAGAATAACAAGGGAGAGTCCCCACACAAAACTAAAAAGGGAGAGAGTCCCCACAAAAAACAACAGGAGAGGTCACACACAAAAACTAACAAGAGAGAGTCCCACACAAAAAATACAAAAAGGAGTCACACACAAGAACAAACCCAGGAAGAGCCCACACACAAGAACTAACAAGAGAGAGTCACACACAAGAACTAACAAGAGGAGTCACACACAAGAACTAACAAGAGAGAGTCACACACAAGAACTAACAAGAGAGAGTCACACACAAGAACTAACAAGAGAGAGTCACACACAAGAACTAACAAGAGAGAGTCAGTCACACACAAGAACTAACAAGAGAGAGTCACACACAAGAACTAACAAGAGAGAGTCACACACAAGAACTAACAAGAGAGAGTCACACACAAGAACTAACAAGAGAGAGTCACACACAAGAACTAACAAGAGAGAGTCAGTCACACACAAGAACTAACAAGAGAGAGTCACACACAACGAACTAACAAGAGAGAGTCAGTCACACACAAGAACTAACAAGAGAGTCAGTCACACACAAGAACTAACAAGAGAGAGTCACACACAAGAACTAACAAGAGAGAGTCAGTCACACACAAGAACTAACAAGAGAGAGTCACACACAAGAACTAACAAGAGAGAGTCAGTCACACACAAGAACTAACAGGAGAGGTCACACACAAGAACTAACAAGAGAGAGTCAGTCACACACAAGAACTAACAAGAGAGAGTCACACACAAGAACTAACAAGAGAGAGTCACACACAAGAACTAACAAGAGAGAGTCAGTCACACACAAGAACTAACAGAGAGAGTCACACACAAGAACTAACAAGAGAGTAGTCACACACAAAAAACTAACAAGAGAGAGTCACACACAAGAACTAACAAGAGAGAGTTCACACACAAGAACTAACAAGAGAGAGTCACACACAAGAACTAACAAGAGAGAGTCAGTCACACACAATAACTAACAAGAGAGAGTCACACACAAGAACTAACAAGAGAGAGTCACACAAGACTACAAGAGAGAGTCACACACAAGAAAACAAGAGAGAGTCACACACAAGAACTAACAAGAGAGAGTCACACACAAGAACTAACAAGAGAGAGTCACACACAAGAAACTAACAAGAGAGAGTCACACACAAGAACTAACAAGAGAGAGTCACACACAAGAACTAACAAGAGAGAGTCACACACAAGAACTAACAAGAGAGAGTCACACACAAGAACTAACAAGAGAGAGTCACACACAGAACTAACAGGAGAGAGTCACACACAAGAACTAACAAGAGAGAGTCACACACAAGAACTAACAAGAGAGAGTCACACACAAGAACTAACAAGAGAGAGTCACACACAAGAACTAACAAGAGAGAGTCACACACAAGAACTAACAAGAGAGAGTCACACACAAGAACTAACAAGAGAGAGTCACACAACAAGAACTAACAAGAGAGAGATCACACACAAGAACTAACAGGAGAGAGTCACACACAAGAACTAACAGAGAGAGTCACACACAAGAACTAACAAGAGAGAGAGTCACACACAAGAACTAACAAGAGAGAGTCACACACAAGAACTAACAAGAGAGAGTCACACACAAGAACTAACAAGAGAGAGTCACACACAAGAACTAACAGGAGAGAGTCACACACAAGAACTAACAAGGAGAGAGTCACACACAAGAACTAACAAGAGAGAGTCACACACAAGAACTAACAAGAGAGAGTCACACACAAGAACTAACAAGAGAGAATCACACACAAGAACTAACAAGAGAGAGTCACAAGAACTAACAATAGGACAGAAGGAACAGCCAGAATAATCAATGATGACTAGAATCTAATTAGTGTAATTACATGGAGACAATGATCACACTGGTCATAATTTAAATGTAATCTTAAAACAGACCCTAGCAGCAGCTGGCTCTCATGTCATGCAGGCAGCTGGCTCCATGCAGGCAGCTGGCTCCATGCAGGCAGCTGGCTCCATGCAGGCAGCTGGCTCCATGCAGGCAGCTGGCTCCATGCAGGCAGCGGGTCCATCAGGCAGCTGGCTCCAGCAGCATGGCTCCATGAGGCAGGGGCTATGCCATTCAAGAGCAGGCCTCCATGCAGGCAGTTCTGCACAGATGCTCAACAGCAGTGAGCACACCCAAGGGGAACACTGGCTCATGCTCAGTGGTCATCATCCCAGCAAGGACAGCTCCCCATGAGAGTCTCATGCACAGGCTCATGGATGCCAGGACTGGGGCAAAACATTTGTAACGTGAAAACAGGGCTCAGTGAGCACACTGTGTGCCAGGATGGCACATGTGGTGCCTTAAGCCTCACCTGCTCCACCACAACACACTGCAGCAGGCCTACTGGACCATACTAGGCGCGTCTCCCAGGAAATGGGTCTTACGTGTCCCGTAGCTGGGTTGGTAGAGCACTCAGCTCACACACTGAGGTCAGTGGTTCGATCCCCAGTACAGGTGGAAATATTAGGACGTTTCCTTAAGACACCTGCTGCCACTGTTCACCTAGCAGTAACTAGGTACCTGGGAGGTAGCCGACTGGTGTGGGTCGCATCCTAGGGGCAAAACTAACCTAATTTGCCCAAAATGCTGTACGTTGGTGTGAGCTATGGTCTGTATAAGTTGTACCATGTACTTGTTGATATAAAGATTATTATTATTATTATAATAATAATTATTATTATAATAATAATTATTATTATTATTATGTAGGACACAGAGGCGATATTTCATGCTGATGCTGCCATAAAAAACAAACAATAAAACACTGGAGAAATCCATTAGAATAACGTGGATAAAACAAACAGGCAGGACCACCATCACAATGTGTGAATCATGCAGGTTTAGCGCTCACCATCACAGTAATCATCCAAAAAAGGAACAGTGGGACGAAATTGCATTTAATTCTACCAAAAAAAACTGAAGTTTTTTTGGTTTGTCTTAAAAGAGAGAGAGAGAGAGAGAGAGAGAGAGAGAGAGAGAGAGAGAGAGAGAGAGAGAGAGAGAGAGAGAGAGAGAGAGAGAGAGAGAGAGAGCCACCACCGACTGGAATGCTCTTCTCCAAGGGGATGTTGACAACCAAGTGAAAGCCTTCACTGGACACATCCTTAATCTACAACAAGAACACATTCCTCACCGGCAATATGTGACAAAGCCTACAGATCAGCCTTGGTTTGGCTTTCGTTGTAGAGAGGCTGCTACTGCTAAGTACAAAGCATGGCGAAGGTATAAGAGACATCCTACCACCTATAACAGGAACTTGCACAGGCAAGCCTGTAGGCATATGGGTGACGTTCAAAAGTGGGCCATTGCTAAATGGGAGGTGGACACTAAAAGGAAGTTAGCATCAGGTAGGTAGGCTCCAAAACCTGGTGGTCCCTGGTCAAGGACAGACAGGTTATCTGCCTGATGAACTTATTCCACCTCTAAATCGACAGGATGGGACCACCTCTACTAGTAGTCAAGAGAAGGCGGACCTCTTTGCTGAACACTTTGCTACCAAAATGCAAGTTCCTGATCCAGCAAGGGACCCTCCTTGGCTAGCTGCAAGAACTGTGTCAAAACTGTCAGTGGTGACAATAAGGCAGGAGGAGGTGCATTTCCTTCTTAAATCACTTGACCAAGAAAAGGCTGTGGGCCCAGACAAGTTGAGCCCAAGATTGTTCAGAAGATGTGCAGACCAGCTAGCAGCACCTCTAACTCGCATCTTTCAGCACTGCCTAGTACAGTGTAAATAGCTCTCTCTATGGAAAGAGGCAAATGTAGTCCCTGTTCACAAAAAAGAAGAGCAGAGCAGAAATCAGCAACTACAGACCAGTGTCACTCCTGTCAATCACTGGTAAGATCCTTGAGACAATAATCTCAAGACAAATGACAGAGTTTTTTGACTATCACTCACTAATTTGTGATCGTCAATATGGCTTCAGGAAAGGTTATTCTGCTGCTGATCTGTTGTTAAACCTCTCCACTAAGTGGCACCAGTCACTGGATGAATCCAAAGTCAGCTGTGTGGTAGCACTGGACATTGCTGGCGCTTTCGACCGGGTGTGGCCCCCAGGGCCTCTTAGCAAAACTTCAAGCACGGGAAATTGCAGGCTCTACGCTATGTCTCCTCAGTGATTACCTTCATGGTAGATCTCTAAGGGTAGTCCTCAATGGAACGGAATCAGCAAGGCATCCTATTGGGGCAAGTGTTCCACAAGGAAGCGTGCTGGGACCATTGTTATGGAATGTCTACTTCAACGACCTTCTTCATCTCATCCCAGAATCACATGCATATGCAGACGACTGTACACTGACATTCACTTATCCAAGAGAAGAAATGCCAGCTGCTCTAAGCTACATCAATCACCAGCTAAGAGCTATATCAGCTTGGGGAAACAGATGGCAAGTAACATTTGCACCTGCGAAAACGCAAATGACGATCGTCTCTAGGCACCATGATGGTAATGATGGTGCAGTAGTAAGGATGAATGGGAGGGTGTTGGCACCTGGAGATGAAGTTGATATCCTTGGGGTGAAATTTGACTCCAAACTAACCATGAAGAACCATGTTGTAAATCTTGCAAACAAGGCAGCCAGGAAGCTTACAGCACTTCGCCGTATCTCGCATCTGCTTGACAGTAGGGGTTGCAAGATCCTGTACGAGGCACAAGTACGCTCACACCTTGAGTATGCCCCACTTTCTTGGTTTGCCTGTACCCCCTCTCATCTGCGACTGCTTGACAGAGCGGACAACAGAGCAAGACGTCTCATCTCTCGTCTGGAACCATCCTGGATAGATCTGTCATTTCAGCAGAGCCTTCAACACAGGAGGGATGTGGGTGGCCTTACTGTTATGTACAAGGCCAATATTGTCAAAATACCACACTTGGATCCACTTCGAGGACAGCGTGAAACAAGCTTTTATGCCACAAGACGGGCAGAAAGCAGCAACTTCACTCTGGCTGTACCCTTCTCCAGAACATCACTCCATCTGAGATCATATATACCCAGGATGACTCGAGTATGGAACACATTCGTACAGCATAATGATGTCAACGAGATAAAGTCAGTTGATCAAATGACAATGCTGGCCCACAGATGGCTCCAACTTCATCCTGTTCCCTACTTGTATGTCTCATAACAATAAAAATGCTTTCAAATGAGCTGATGTAGGTAACAGCTCTTAGCTTGCCAATAAAGTTAGGAATCCTTAACCTGTAAATAGCTTGTCAATAAAGCTAGGGATCCTTAACCTTGTCAAACCCTGTGTAAAAAGAGAGAGAGAGAGAGAGAGAGAGAGAGAGAGAGAGGAGACTTTATCTCCATGAAGAGATGTGTTATCTCTCTGAGGATTTATCATGAAAGACTTCTCTGAAAACAACAAAAGAGAAGAGATGAAAGGTAAACTTAACTCTCTCTCTCTCTCTTTCTCTTTATCCCTCTCTCTCTCTCTCTCTCTCTCTCTCTTCTCTCTCTCTCCTCTGCCTGTCTTGTCTCTTATTTCTTTATCCCCCCCCTCTCTCTCTTCTCTAACATCAAAGACAGCTGCTCCAACACAGTGAATTCCATCTCGTTTCCCAGCCTTCACTTACAAGGCCGGAATGAAACATTATAATTCCCTCCTAAATAAAAACTCGGAGAGTAATGTTTAAATGCACAATGTTATATATCTATATCTATATCTATATCTATATCTATATCTATATATATATATATATATATATATATTATATATATATATATATATATATATATATATATTTATATATATATATATTACCGTCTATACACAGGTGTACAATAATATCACAGTAAACAGGTGATATCAAAATATGCTAAACAACCAGTGTGAAAAATTAGCATACTTGCAAGCGCTTTCGTAATTTCTCACATTGTTGAGGACGTGTGAAAATAATAGCACAACAGAGGGCTTATAAGTCTGACATATCACCTCATATATAACATTAAACTCGCCCCATCCCACCATCCCACGATCCTTGATAACGTGAGAAATTACGAAAGCGCTTGGTGGCTTTACAAATGTGTGTAAATACATAGAAAAATGTGTATTTATAAGTATATACATCGAAAGGTGGGTATATAATATACAGAAGCGTGTATATTTGCCTAAGTAAATCGAGGAGTGTGTATAGAGCAATGTATTTATATGTGAATGTATGTAGTGATATGTATATATATGTATATATATGTATATATACAAGTGTGGATCTTCATGTATATATATGTATATATACAAGTGTGGATCTTTATGTATACTTGGTGAGTTTACATGCAGGGGCGCCACCACAACACTGACAGTAAGTGTCAGGGGCACAAGACTGTTCAACTGACTCCCAGCATACATAACGAGGATTAATAATAGACCCCTGGCTATCTTCATGACCCCTGGCTGTCTGCAAGACCCCTGGCTGTCTGCAAGACCCCTGGCTGTCTGCAAGACCAATTGCTGTCTGCAAGACCCCTGGCTGTCTCCAAGACCACTTTCTGTCTTCAAGACCCCTGGCTGTCTGCAAGACCCCTGACTGCATTCAAGATCCCTGGCTGTCTTCAAGACCCCTGGCTGTCTCCAAGACCACCTTCTGTCTTCAATACCGCTGGCTGTCTGCAAGACCCCTGACTGCATTCAAGATCCCTGGCAGTCTCCAAGACTACTTTCTGTCTTCAAGACCCCTGGCTGTCTTCAAGACCCCTGGCTGTCTCCAAGGCCACTGTCTGTCTGCAAGACTAATGGCTGTCTACAAGACCCCTGGCTGTCCCCAAGACCACTGTCTGTCTCCAAGACCACTGTCTGTCTCCAAGACCTCTGGCTGTCTCCAAGAGCACTGACTGTCTTCAAGACCCCTGGTTGTCTTCAAGACCCCTGGCTGTCTGCAAGACCCCTGGCTGCCTTCAAGACCCCTGGCTGTCTGCAAGACCCCTGACTGCATTCAAGATCCCTGGCTGTCTTCAAGACCCCTGGCTGTCTTCAAGACCCCTGGCTGTCTTCAAGACCCCTGGCTGTCTCCAAGACCACTTTCTGTCTTCAAGACCCCTGGCTGTCTTCAAGACCCCTGGCTGTCTCCAAGACCCCTGGCTGTCTCCAAGACCACTTTCTGTCTTCAAGACCCCTGGCTGTCTTCAAGACCCCTGGCTGTCTTCAAGACCCCTGGCTGTCTCCAAGGCCACTGTCTGTCTGCAAGACCACTGTCTGTCTCCAAGACCTCTGGCTGTCTCCAAGAGCACTGACTGTCTTCAAGACCACTGGCCGTCTTCAAGACCCCTGGCTGTCTGCAAGACCCCTAACTGTTTTCAAGACCCCTGGTTGTCTTCAATACCGCTGGCTGTCTGCAAGACCCCTGACTGCATTCAAGATCCCTGGCTGTCTTCAAGACCCCTGGCTGTCTTCAAGACCCCTGGCTGTCTCCAAGACCTCTTTCTGTCTTCAAGACCCCTGGCTGTCTTCAAGACCCCTGGCTGTCTCCAAGGCCACTGTGTGTCTGCAAGACCAATGGCTGTCTACAAGACCACTGTCTGTCTCCAAGACCCCTGGCTGTCTCCAAGACCACTGTCTGTCTTCAAGACCCCTGTCTGTCTCCAAGACCACTGTGTCTCCAAGACCCCTGTCTGTCTCCAAGACCCCTGACTGTCTCCAAGACCACTGTCTGTCTCCAAGACCTCTGGCTGTCTCCAAGAGCACTGACTGTCTTCAAGACCCCTGGCTGTCTTCAAGACCCCTGGCTGTCTGCAAGACCCCTGGCTGTCTTCAAGACCCCTGGCTGTCTGCAAAACCACTGGCTGTCTTCAAGATCCCTGGCTGTCTGCAAGACCCCTAGCTGTCTTCAAGACCCCTGGCTGTCTTCAATACCCCTGGCTGTCTGCAAGACCCCTGACTGCATTCAAGATCCCTGGCTGTCTTCAAGACCCCTGGCTGTCTCCAAGACTACTTTCTGTCTTCAAGACCCCTGGCTGTCTCCAAGAGCACTGACTGTCTTCAAGACCCCTGGCTGTCTGCAAGACCCCTGGCTGTCTGCAAGACCCATGGTTGTATCTAAGACCATTTTCTGTCTTCAAGACCCCTGGCTGTCTTCAAGACCCCTGGCTGTGTCCAAGACCCCTGGCTGTCTCCAAGGCCACTGTCTGTCTCCAAGACCTCTGGCTGTCTCCAAGAGCACTGACTGTCTTCAAGACCACTGGCCGTCTTCAAGACCCCTGGCTGTCTGCAAGACCCCTAACTGTTTTCAAGACCCCTGGTTGTCTTCAATACCGCTGGCTGTCTGCAAGACCCCTGACTGCATTCAAGATCCCTGGCTGTCTTCAAGACCCCTGGCTGTCTTCAAGACCCCTGGCTGTCTCCAAGACCTCTTTCTGTCTTCAAGACCCCTGGCTGTCTTCAAGACCCCTGGCTGTCTCCAAGGCCACTGTGTGTCTGCAAGACCAATGGCTGTCTACAAGACCACTGTCTGTCTTCCAAGACCCTGGCTGTCTCCAAGACCACTGCTGTCTCAAGACCAGTCTGACCCTTTCTGCTCACCCCCTCCAAGACCACTGTCTGTCTCCAAGACCCCTGTCTGTCTCCAAGACCCCTGGCTGTCTCCAAGACCACTGTCTGTCTCCAAGACCCCTGGCTGTCTCCAAGAGCCACTGACTGTCTTCAAGACCCCTGGCTGTCTTCAAGACCCCTGGCTGTCTGCAAGACCCCTGGCTGTCTTCAAGACCCCTGGCTGTCTGCAAAACCACTGGCTGTCTTCAAGATCCCTGGCTGTCTGCAAGACCCCTAGCTGTCTTCAAGACCCCTGGCTGTCTTCAATACCCCTGGCTGTCTGCAAGACCCCTGACTGCATTCAAGATCCCTGGCTGTCTTCAAGACCCCTGGCTGTCTCCAAGACTACTTTCTGTCTGCAAGACCCATGGTTGTATCTAAGACCACTTTCTGTCTTCAAGACCCCTGGCTGTCTTCAAGACCCTTGGCTGCTTCAAGCCCCTGCTGTCCCCCAAGACCACCTGGTCTGGCTTCAAGACCCCTGGCTGTCTTCAAGACCCTGCTGTCTTAAGACCCTGCTGCTTCAAGACCCCTGGCTGTCTTCAAGACCCTGGCTGTCTCAAGACTCCCTGGCTGTCCTCACGACCCTGGCTGTCTTCAAGACCCTGGCTGTCTGCAAGACCTCTCTAGGCTGCTCTCAAGAACCCTGTCTGTCTCAAGACCCTGGCTGTCTCAAGACCCTGGCTGTCTCCAAGACCTCTGGCTGTCTCCAAGACTGGCTGTCTTCAAGACCCTCTGCTGTTTCAAGACCTGGCTGTCTCAAGACCCTGGCTGTCTCTAAGACCCCTGGCTGTCTTCAAGACCTCTGGCCTGCTCAAGACCCTGGCTGTCCTTCAAGACCCCTGGCTGGACTGCAGACTTAGGCGTCTTCAAAACTCTGGCTGTCTTCAAGACCCCTGGCTGTCTTCAAGACCCCTGGCTGTCTTCAAGACCCCTTTCTGTCTTCAAGACCCCTGGCTGTCTTCAAGACCCCTGCTGTCTCCAAGACCCTGTCTGTACTTCAAGACCTGGCTGTCTACAAGACCCATGTCTGTTCTCCAAGACGTCCTACTTCTGTCTCAAGACCCTGTCTGTCTTCAAGACCCCTGGCTGTCTCCAAGGCCACTGTGTGTCTGCAAGACCAATGGCTGTCTACAAGACCACTGTCTGTCTCCAAGATCACTGTCTGTCTCCAAGACCTCTGGCTGTCTCCAAGAGCACTGACTGTCTTCAAGACCCCTGGCTGTCTTCAAGACCCCTGGCTGTCTGCAAGACCCCTGGCTGTCTTCAAGACCCCTGGCTGTCTGCAAGACCCCTGGCTGTCTTCAAGACCCCTGGCTGTCTGCAAGACCCTAGCTGTCTTCAAGACCCTGGCTGTCTTCAATGACCCCTGGCTGTCTGCAAGACCCTGCTGTCTCAAGTCCTGGCTGTCTTTCAAGACCCCTGGCTGTTCCAAGACTCTTTATCCAAGACCCTGGCTGTCTCAAGACTCTGTCTTCCAAGACCCCTGGCTGTCTCAAGACCATGGCTGTCTCAGACACTCTCTGTGCTGTCGTTCAAGACCTAGGCTGTCTCTCAAGACCCTGTGCTTCAAGACCCTGGTTGTATCTCAAGACACTTTCTGTCTTCAAGACCCCTGGCTGTCTTCAAGACTCCTGGCTGTCTCAAGACCACTGTCTGTCTCAAGACCCTGGCTGTCTCAAGACCACTGCTGTCTTCAAGACTCCTGGCTGTCTTCAAGACCCTGGCTGTCTCAAGACCCCTGACTGTCTCAAGATCCCCTGGCTGTCTTCAAGACCCCTGGCTGTCTCAAGACTTGCCAAGACCCCTGGGCTAGTCGTTCAAGACTCCTGGCTGTCTCCAAGACTCTGGCTGTCTTCAAGACCCCTGGCTGTCTCAAGACCCCTGGATGTCTTCAAGACTCCTGGCTGTCTTCAAGACCCATGGCTGTTCAAGACCCTGCTGTCTTCAAGACCCCTGGCTGTCTTCAGACCCCTGGCTGTCTCCAAGACCTGCTGGCTTCTCCAATGCAAGCACTGGCTGTCTCAAGATCCTGGCTGCTTTCAAGACCTTTGGTGTCTTCAAGACCCCTGGCTGACTCCAAGACCCTGGCTGTCTTCAGACCCCTGGCTGTCTCCAAACCCCTGGCTGTCTCAAGACCCTGGCTGTCTTCAAGGACTCCTGGTAGTTCCAAGACCTCTGCTGTTTCAAGAACCCCCTGTCTTCAAGACCTATGTCTAAAGACCCCCGGCTGTCTTCAAGACCCCTGGCTTGTCCAAGACCCCTGGCTGTCTTCAGACCCCTTTCTGTCTCCAAAACCCTGGCTGGGCTTCAAGACCCCCGGTGTCTCCCAAAACCCCGGCTGTCCTCAAACCCCGGCTGTTTTAAGACCTTTGGGGGTCTTCAAGAACCTCTGGCTGTCCCCCCAAACCCCTGGCGGGTTTTCCAAAACCCCTGCTGTCTCCAAGACCCCTGGTTTGCCTTCAAGACCTCGGAGGGGTCTTCAAGACTCCTTGGTGTTTTAAAACCCCCCTTAATTTCCCTTCAAGACCCCTGCGGGTTTTAAATTACCCCTACGGGTTTCCCAAAACCCCGGGGACCCAGCACCCAAAAACCTTGTGGGAGTTCGATTACGGGGTTTAGGGGTGAAATAACACGTAGCGTTTTATTACGTATAATCGTGGGATTGTGGAGAGAACCCGCAGCCGTTCCCTTCGGGGGGGGGGGGGTTACCTCTAAAAACTGCCCACCCGGCGGGCCAGTAACCCCCCCCTTTAGGGGGGTCTTTTGAAAATATGTCAGCTCAGCACAACCTTGACCCCAAAGACGGTTTGGTCGTTGATTCAAGGGCCCAGGTTACTGGTAACTTTTTACAAATACTGAGACGGGTAACTGGTTACTACTACTGAGAGCTCGCGACGCAACGTATGTGGGCCCCGACATACAACAAATACAAACAAGATGGCGGGTAAAAACGGTTTTGGGCGATTCTATACAATGTCAAAGTAAAAAACAACATAAAAACTTTATAGATAAAAGTTAGAACTTTGGGAAATTTAAACTTACGTAACGAAACGGAAGGGGGCAATAAAAGGGTATACTAAGTACAACTTAAAACCAACAAATGAACAACGAATTTCAACATTGAGATTACAAGTGATAAAAACAAAAATTTTGATCGAACGATCTGTTTTTCATTTTGATCTACGGATTCTGGGGGAAGGGAAATTTTTATACAAAGAAAAGGTTTAAAAAGAAAGGAAATTTGGGGTGCAAGCAAATCTAGCCCTTTTTAACCCTCAAATGCGGAGGAACATAACACAAAAAAAAATTTTTAAAATTATTTGAAATTTTGATACTGAAACTATTTCTATACGGGTTTTATTTACTTTTAAACCCCCCCAACCTGCTAGGGTAAGTTTGGGCATAGAGAATGGGTGTCATCTCTGGGGGGTCAAACCTGAACATTGCAAACTCATGCTGTATTTGGGGCCCAAATCTAAAATTGGAAGTTAAAAATGAACTTAGGTTTCTCAATACCGTCATTACGTAGAAAAACGACTTTCCCGGGTTTGATCATCTAAACTGAGAAAATCAGGGGAAGAGATACAGGATCGGGAGGTTTGGGTCCAGAGTCTGCAAAATTAGTCTGGTTTGGAACATAAATTACACACATACAAATTTTCATATGATCCAAATGCAAAACCCTTTAAGACCATACTAATCCCCCTCCTTATACTTTTTTACCTTTGAAAATTTCAACTACCGCGATAAAGGACCAACAAACTTTTGATCAAGCTTGGCATTGCAAAACGTTTTTTTTAAAAAATTATTCAGCAAAACCCTCCCCAAAACCTATTTTGATTTTTGGAGGGCTTTACTCGATATTTGAGACTTTTGGGAAAATTTCCCCTTTTGATTTTTTAAATTGTTTCCCCGGTTTCTTCAAAAAACACTTTGAGTTTTAAGCTGGAAACGATTTGCTACGAAATCATCGGGGTTGTAATTTGGTTTGGGTTTTAAATATAACAACTCATAAGGCAAACTTTATCTACACCATCCCAATGCAAAAATGGGAGGTCACCTATAGAAACTTTGTAAGCAAATTTAAAAGCACACTGCACATCGGGTTAACCCCATCCCAAGTTTCACTTTTGGGGAAATTGATAGGGCCTAAATACATCAATACTTTCTTTTTGGGGGGGGTTCCGCTAACCCATGCGGGCAGGATGATAAAGGAACAATGGTGGACTTAGAGATCTTGTACAAGGTACACAAATTTAAAAAGAATTTCTTTACAGAATTCACCTCCTTTTATCTTTTTCCCTGGGGACTTAGGGGTGGTTTTGCCTGCAGAAATGCGTTTTTTAAACGTTTTAAACTACTTTCTCCAGTCTTATCTGAAAATGGAACAAACTCGCAATATCTGGGAAATGTCTCCCATAACACAACAGATGTTTGTTACCTTGGGGGGAAAAACGGAAATTATTTTTAAAAAAATCTGCGAAAAATCTTTCCCCAAGTTCGCTGGGATTTTGGATACATTTGGGATTGGATTGGGAAACCAATTAGAAATTCCCTTTTAGTTCATGCGGGCCAAAACTTTTTTTTAACATACCAAAAATATCTTTTTGCCATACGGGGCCAAAATTTCAACGGGGGGGTTTTACTGAACGATCCATCCCAAAGGGTTCCCAACACCTGGTAAAATCGTGAACTAGTGTAAGGCAACATTCACTATAAACTGTGGAATTACTAATGGTATACTCTTCGCTGGGAGTACCCAACCGGGGGTTGAAAACAGTAATTTTTTTGGGTTCTTTGGGAAATCACTGAGGGGAGCTGGTGGCTTCACAGTCAAAATAAAGATTTTCCCGGGAAGGGGAAATCGTTTTCACAACCAACCAAAAGGGGATGGGTTTTCTTTCTTACTGGGGGAATGAACAAACCCGGGGGAGGGAGACCCCCCCCGGGTTTGAAAAATTAACGCTATAACACGAAATTTTAAAGAAAGGGGAGAACGAATCTCCCTATCTCAAACTGCAACACAGGAAAAAGAAATAAAACACGGTGAACAATGCGAAAAATTCGAGCCCCACCCCAGTGACACGAGGTTCAACTATAAAGAAACTACATTTAAACAAATTTTAAAAACGGGGAAGTTACTCGAGAAATAACTTTTCTTACAATGCACGATTACTGAAAAAAGGGTGGGATCACAATCTAAAAACACAAGGGACAACAAACCTAAAAGGGGGGCACACTAGCCCCCGAAACGCCCTTTTTCTGAAAGGGCTGTGGCATCAGCAAGAGATGGGATAACTGTTTGCAAGTAAAGTTCTTCTCAAAAGCGTCCCCCTGGGAAAGGGAAAGAATACTTTAACCCAAAACGGGCCCTCCAAGGATAGTAGAGCACTATCGTGCGTGCAAAGATTTTTGTGACTGGATTCCCCGACAGGAGTGACAGTATTTCTAGTGCCAAACCCGGCTACGTTAATAAATAAAAATTTACGGGTCTATAGGAAATTAATTTTGAACTTCACATTTTGCAGCACTTTAACAAATCCAGGGTTAAAAAACTTGTGAGAACAAACACATTGCTCGAAAGGCTAAATATTTCTGTCCGGTCCATTTAAGGGAAAGTAAGGACTGATGACAGGACCCCAAATAGTAGCCCCGAGAGGGGGCTGATGTCGACATTCACTAAAGTAAACAATTTTACGGGATGTGAGACCATAAAGGCAAAGTAACACAAAACAAATAAAGCAAAAATAAAGAAAAAAAAAATGATAAAAAAATTCCCAGGAAATTGGGAAAAGAAAAAATACAACAATTTTTTTAGAATAATGCTAAATACAAATGCAAGAGGGAAAGGAAAAAAATCAATTTTTAAAGGGCATTGACCAAGAAAAAAAAAAATTTAACCCTTGAAAAATACAAGTAAAAATATTACTGGGGCCCGAATTAAATTCAAAAAGAGGGGGAAAAAAAAAAATTAAATTTAAATTTAAAATTTTTTAAAATCAATTTTGAAAGTGTAAAAAAAAAATTATTAAATTGTTAACTGGGAAATTTTAAATATTTTTTTAAGAATGCATAGACAAAATTAAATTAAAAATAAAAATAAGCAAAAAAAGAAAATAATTCACTGCAGAACAGTTTAACAAAATAATTCACTTTTAGAACAAGTGCCAAAAAAATAAGGTGTAGAAAAAATCACTGCGTAATAAAGGTCACTGGGAAAACTCAGGGGGGAAAAATAATGGGATTAAAAATTAAAAAAGGGAAAAAAAAAAAAAAACTGATTGAACACTTTAACTCTTTAATTGTAAATTAACAAAAAAAATTTACCAAACAGAAATAAAAAACACTTTTTCGTTAAAAATAATTGAAATTGCATCAAGAGGGGAAATTTTTTCAAAAATATAAAAATAAAAAAAACAGGAACAAAACAGGGGAAAATAACACTTACAGTGGCGGAGCACCCAACAAATATTAAATTTTTTCTTTCAACAAATTTCCCCTTGACTGATAAAAACAAAATCTTGCTGGGGAAATTATACGACAAAAACTTGCTGTGCTGAACGAAAAAAAAATTTGCTTGGGAAAAAAAAATGGGCAACAGCCCCGCGGAAAAAAAATTTGAGGAAAGAAAACACTGTTGGCATACGAAAAAAAGACACACATAGAAATAATTTTTAAATTTTGGGATGCTGAAAGAAAACAATAAAAAAAAAAGAAACACTTTACACAGGGTGACTGACTTTGGGACACTACACAATAAACTTTTCTAGAGACAGGAGTAGCATAAGAAAAAAAACAGAATAAAAAATAAAAAGATAAATAAAAACACTGAAAAAAAATTTTAAAAAAAAACTTTAGCAAAAAAATACTGCATTTTCACTGAAAAACACAAGGTTTTTGGGGTTTCACAAACAAATTTTCTAATTTAAAGTCTCCAAAACACGCAAAAGGGCTTTAAAAAGCAAGAAAAAATTTTCCCCCAAGAAAATTATTTACCTTTTTGTCGAGAGTAGGGGACGGGCGGGGGATAGGGGGGTGGGGCCCGGGGGGAGATGTTGGGCCCGCCGGGGAGGGCCTTTACGTCACCTACACTCACTGTTGTCGTAAGGGAAAGTGCTTTCTTTGGGGAACTCCCCATAACTGGCTTTTTAAACTCGTTGGCAAACCCGCTTCAATCTCTTGCCAATTTTTTGAGCCAAAACAGTACTAGGAAACCCTTTAAAAAGGGTGCAAACAACCACAGGTAATGAGTGGCTGGGGTGGTGGGGGGTTGGGGGGGATGCTTCTCCGGGGCACCCGGGGGGGTGAGAAAATGGGGGGAGGAGGGACGCGGGGTTCCCCCGCCACGGGGGGGGGCCACTCACCCACGAAGGTTTCTTGAAACCCCCTTTTATTTCCCACCCAAAAGGGGGGGGGAAAAACCACCCTAGGGGGATCCCCAAAAGGGGGGCAAAAAAAGCGGGGGGAAAAAAATTAACTTCCCGGGGGGGGGGAAGGGGGGTTTGGGGGGGGGTTTTTTTTCTTTTCCCGCGGGTTTTTCTTCTTCCTTTCCACGGGTTAATGGGGTGGGTTGGTGGCTGTTTCCCCCGGGGGGTGAATATTAATGGAAAGCGGGGGGAAAAGTTTTGGGAAAAAGGGGGAGGGGAGGGGTTAGGTGGGATGGGAAGGGTGGATATAGGCTGACCCGGGTTTTACTTCCCTTCGGGGTTACTGGCTGGCTTTAAATTTCAAATTTCCGGGGCAACCCCTCGGGGATTGAAGCAATTAGCACAAAAAAAAATAAGCCAGGGGGGGGTTTTTTAAAAGGGTGCAACAAAAGGGTTGCAAAGGCCCAAAAGGTTTTGAGGGGGGTAGGGCGATGCTGGCTGGTGGTGGGGGCGAGGGTAGAGCTGGTTTGGCCCCGAGTGGTGGGAAGGCGGTATGGGTGGGGGGTGGGCGATTCACCTTTTTACCCTGGGGCTAAATCACACAAACACCTTCTAAAGGGCCCTTTAATTTACCCCTTAAAAAAAGTAAAAATCCACGCTCCACACCCGGGGGTAAAACCATTTACATGTGGGTTCGATACGTGGATTAAAGGGGAGAAATACCACGTAGGCTGTTATTACGTAAATCGTAGATATGGGGGAGAGAAACCCCAAACCTTACCCCGTTTTTCCTTTGGTTACACCCCTTCCAAAATGACTACCCCCTGGCCCCCCCCCCTACCCGTAGTGGTTCTTTTGGAAAAAAAAAAGTTTTCAGCTTTACACAGACCGGACCTTTAAGACGTTGGTCGAGAGTTTAACGGGCAGGTTAAATGGTAACTGGTTTTTTTTCACTGAACCGGGAACGGTTACAAATACTGAGAAAAAGGGCACACCCTTGGAAAAAAATGGCCTTGTGTCAGAATCCAAATGAGCCTTCAGGAACAAGGGAAATAAGGGTGGGGGGACCTTTATAAAAACCCCTTTGTTCCAAAAAGGACCCCAAAAAAAGCCGGGAAAAAATACAAAGAAAAATACCGGCAAGGGTCGGCTCTTTTACAAGGTAAAAACCCTTTTATTTTTTTGGAACCTTGGGGGGGGGGGGTCCCAAAACCCCCCGGGGGGCAGGAACAAAGGTTTTCCAACCCCTTTATAAAATTCCCTGGGGGGGGGTCAGTAAACCCAAGGGCCCCCGGGATTCGAAGGGGTCAAAACAACCTTTATAAAAGACCCTTTTGGGCAAAAATCAAACCCATGAGCACCATCAAAGGGCACAACCCCCGATAAAGTGACCTTTTGTCAGGGAAACAAAACCCGGAACAGCATCAAGGGCCACAACCCCCGATAAAGTGAAAACCGGGGGGTTGGGGGGGGGGTTCAGGAATCAAGAGGGCCCCGAGAAGCAGAAGGGCACAACCTTGATAAAGTGACCTTTTGTCAGGAACAAGAGGGCCCCGGCGGGAATCAAGGGCAAAAACCTTGGGGAAAAAAGGGTCTTTTGGGGCCCGGGGTCAAGAGCCCAGAAGCCAAACATTTTTGGGCCCCCAACCTTGATAAAAGGGCCTTTTGTCCGGAATCAAGAGCCCAGGAGCAGCATCAAGGTTTTCACACTAATCTGATGGTTGCATGAGTGGAGACTCAGCTCCTGGCCCCGCCTCTGTTCTTTGATCGCTAATAGGTCCTTCCTCTCTGCTTCCTGAGCTTTGGTCATACCTCTTCTTAAAACTATGTATGGTTTCCTGCCTCCACTACTTCACTTGTAGGCTATTCCACTTCTGTCGACTCTATGACTGAAAGAAATACTTCCTAAACGTCCCTGTGACTTCGCCTGAGTCTTCAGCTTCCAGTATGGACCTTGTTTCTGTTCGCCTCCTCTGGAACATCAATCTCTGTTCCGACCTTGTCTTTTCCCGCTCTGATATCTTGTATGTCGTTATCATGTCTCCCCTGCCCTTCTTGTCCTCCAGGTCGTCAGTCGATTTCCCTTAACCTTTCCTCGTACGAATTCCCCTGAGCTCTGGGATAGCCTTATTGCAAAACCTTTGTACTTTCTCTAACTTCTTGACGTGCTTGACCAGGTCGTGGGTTCAGACTGGTGCTGCATACTCCAGTTATGGGCCTAAACATAACAGTGTTCAGTGTCTTGAACGATTCTTATTAAGGGTATGCGGACTATTCTCGGTATGCCAGGCGCCCCCATATGCTGCAGCAGTTATTTTGGTTGATGTGTGCCTCGGTGACGTTCTCGGTTTTATGGTACCCCAAGGTCATTCTCCTGAGTGAGGGCAGTAGTCTTTGTCCACCTTAGCTATACTCTGTCTTGCAGTCTTCTTTGCCCCTCCCAGTCTTCATGACTTTGCATTTGGCAGGATTGAATTCGAGAAGAAGCCAGTTTCGGGTCCACATGTCGAGCCTGTCCAGGTCTCTTTGCAGTCCTGCCTCATTCTCATCCGATTTTAATTCTTTCATCAACTTACATCATCTGCTCGGAATAGGGACACTTCAGAGTTTATTCCTTCCATCATGTCGTTCGCATGATATCAAAAATTAGCTCTGGTTCCTAGAAGACTTAATCCCCTTGGGGGACCCCGCATCGTCATCAGTGCGCCCACTGTGATAATCTCTTCTGTTCCAATGACTCGATTGCGGCCTCCCATGTCAGGTATACCTTGACGCAGTGCAGTGCCCTCCTGTTATATGCACCTGATCCTCCCTCCTCCACCTTCTGCACTATTCTATTGTGAGGAAATGTGTCAAAGGCCTTCTGCCAGTCTAGGAAAATGCAATCAACCCACCTCCCTCTCTTCTAGTGTCGTTACTTTATGTTACCTTGTCATAAAACTCAGTGTAGGTTGTTGACACATGGATTTGCCTTCATGAACCCATGCTGGTTTTCATTTAAATCTTGTTCCGTTCCTAGGTGTTCCACACTGTCCTGATAATCTTCTCCAGGTGTTTTGCACACAATACATGTCAGAGGACACAGGGTCGCTGTAGTTTAGTGCCCCCTCATTTCTTTTTCCTTTCTTAAATATATGGGGGAAACTACATTTGCAAGTCTTCCATTTCTCAGGTAGTTGTCCCAGTTTCAAGGATGTGTTTGAAGATTGTGGTTAGGGGCACGCACAGCATCGATCTGATTTATTTCCTTCTCTTAGGGACCCAGGGGAAGATTGTTGCCCAGGTCCATCGCATTTGAGGGTATCATGGTCACTTAGCAGCTTCTGCACCATCCTTCCTATGTTGTTCGTTGTCCCACAAAACTTGTTGGTATTTCCTCTGATGTTCCCTTTGTGCTGTGCTTCCCAAAGCCACCTTCCTGTCTACTACTTGAAAAACTTCCTTAAATCTGCCTGCTTTGTCCTCACATACTCCTTGATCATTTCTTGTGAGTTCTTCACCTTCTGTCTCATTCTCATCTACCTGGTCTCTGTCTGTTGTCTTCATCCTGATGGTGGCTATACAACAGTTTGGCGGTCAGTCTGAGTTTCGTTGCTATGTCCATTTTTCATACTGTCGCTGGGCCTCCCTCCATACTGTTGCATTACTCATTCTGGCTCTGCGACTGGTTCTCCTATTTTTCGTGTGTTCTCTGCCTTCCTGTACTTTTTCAATCTGTCTATTGCACATTTGTTTTTGCCTCCCTTACACCGTTAATAATAATAATAATAATAATAATAATAATATTATCATAATAATAAAAATTAAGAAAGGGAGTAAATTTTTTGGGGAAAGTGATTGATAAACCAAAATAATCACTTTGGCCTTACTAAGCTATCCAGAGTGTCACAACACACATGCGTGGATTAGACAAGGGGACAGAGACAGTATTGTTCCAGTGTGAGAGGACGGAATAACAGGTGACACAGTTGGAAGTTGAAGACTCAGATGAGTCACGGGGATGTTAGGAAGTATTTCTTCAGATCATAGAGTGTCAGCAATTGGAATAGTCGATCAAGGTGAAGTACGTGGAGCAGGAAGAGAAATCTTACATAGCTTTAAGTGAGGTATGAAAAGTCAGGGAGAAAGAGGGAGCTAGGTCTAGTAAGAGATCAGTGATGAAGCGGGGCCGGAGCTGAGGTCTCGACCCTTGCAACCTCAATTAGGTGAGTATTGCACTCGCACATCACACACAGACACCACATACTCTACACACTCACAACACACACACACACACACACACACACAACACACACCACATACAACACACACAGACCACAACAACACACACACACACAAACACACAACACACAAACCACACACACGACAACACGCACACTACACACACCACACACACACACAACATACAACAACACAGACAACACACAACTCACACACACCACACACACACACACACACACACACACACACACACACACACACACACACACACAAACACACACACACACACACACACACACACACATCACACCACATCACACACTCACCCACACACACACACACACACACACCACAACACACACCAACACACACACACATCACACACACACACACCAACCACACACACGCAACACACCATACAATAGGAGCTGGGTTTGCAAAAAGAAGAACCAGGCCAGTGAAGCGAACTTTCAAAAGCAGTTCGATCGGAGCAAGGCATCCTGGCAGGGACAGCAAGGACTAGGGACCTTCCGGCGTACCGGACGAAGGTTTATCTCGCTCATGTACAGACACAAGAAGAATGGCAAAAAACTGAGAGGATATTACAAAGACGAAGGAGGTAAGAGTGCGTGAAGATGGAAATGGCAGGGAGATACCCAGATCAGGAGGAAGATCAATACAGCCTCACCTTCATCAACCACCTATAGAAGCCCCCCAACCAGGATAAACCTCCAGTGCAACCAAATATTCTAACCAAACACACATGAAAATCCAATGCTCCCTCTCACTCATTACAATCTCCACCCCCACTGCAACCACCATCAAGTTCCTGATCAGGTCTCCTAGTTGGCAACTCCAATGTGCCCCCAGACCACAGTTTTAGAGACAAGAAGTTGAAGGTGTGGTATATACTAAATGCAGATGGGAATAAGAAATTTAGTGTGGGGAGGAGTGGCATGAAAGAATCAGGAGTCATCCTAAGACATAATTGCACTCATAGAAAACAAAATCACCAGGAAACAGATGAATCTTTCCACCTAGATATAAAATCATCAGGAAAGATAAACGGAGGAATGTGGGGGGAGGAGGAGTCGCACTGCTCATTAAAAACGTGAGGATTTGAAAAAAATGGATGGAATGGATGGAACGGGCGAAGGGACTACTTAGTAGAAACAATACAGGTCTGAGGCATAATAGTGGTAATTGCAGTAATGTACAACCACACAGAACTGCAGGAGGCCAAGAACAAGAATACAACGATATACACGAGCAATAGTCGACCACACTAGCCGAGGTGGCGCCAAAGAGCTCCATGAGGGAGCAAAGTTACTAGTTATGGGGTGATTTCAATCACAAAGGGATTGACTGAAGAAAACCTGGAGCCATGATGATGGTTGCTGGTACTGGAAACCTTATGGCATCAACATATTAGAGACACTAAAAAAGAGAGAGAGGTGCGGATGATCCTCAGAAGTCTGAACCTTGAGTTCACTTGAGTAGTTCGGACATCGAGAATCTTGTATGAAAGGCCCAGGATCTAGTGACCGTTGTGGTTTGGTTGGTTCTGTGCTTGATACATAGTTGAGCTACAAGTGGAGAGAGTAGCAGGAAATAGGTGATAATGGGAGAAAAATACAAACGTACGGAAAGGGGGGACTTACATAGAAATGGAGGAGGAACTTCCTGCAAGGCGTTCAGTGGGAGGAGAAAACTGGCAGGAAAACCAGTAAAGAAATGATGGACTATGTGATGATAACAGAAAATGCTCAAGGAGGCAGAGGAGAGGTTTTTTTCCCAAGGGAAATAGAAATAGGTGGGAAGACCCAGACACGAATCCTTGGTTCACCAAAGGTGTAGGGATTGTGTAGGGAAGTTCAAAAACTAGGTTAATTAGATAATGAAAAAGGTACAGAAGACAAAGGACCAGGAAAATAAAGAAGATCAGCTGAAGAGCCAGAACGAATATGCACAGATAAGAAAGGGGAGGCTCAGCGGCAATATGAAAATGACATTGATCGAAGTCAAGTCTGACCCAAGAGCTGTTGTTATAGCCACATCAGCGAGGGAAAACAACAGTCAAGGACCAGGTTAATCGACTGAAGAAAGGTGATGGGAGTTCACTAAGAAAAACGGAACCGACGAGAGGTATGTGAGGGTAACATGAGATTTAAGAAGTATTTTACAGAGGAGGAGGACATAGTAGGACTCCAGGGAATCAGAACAGAAGGTACACCAACAAGTGCTGGAAGAGGTACACATAACCCAGGAGGGAGGGGTGGTGAAGAAGTGCTATGTGAAACTTAATACCTCATAGGCCGGTGGGACCAGACATATCTCACTGTGGGTCCTTAGAGAGGGAGCAGAGATGCTGTGTGTGCCACTAACAAAGATCTCAACACAATCCATGGAACTGGGCAACTCCCAAGGTATGGAAGTTGGCAAAATGTAGTTCCCGATTTTATAAAAAAGGGGACAGACCTGAGGCATTATTAACTACAGACCTGTGTCACTAACGTGACGGAGAAGATCATCAAGAGGAGAGTGATGGAACACCTGGAAAGAAACAAGTGTATAATCGACAACCAGCACGATTTCAGGGAAGGAAAAACCTGTGTCACAAATCTACTGGAGTTTTATAACAAGGTGATAGAAGTAAGACAAGAGAGAGAGGGATGGACAGATAGCATTTTCTTGGACTGTAAGAAGGCCCTCGACACAGTTCATCACAAAAGGTTACTGCAAAAGCTAGAGGATCAGGCACTCATAATAGGAAAGGAGCTACAATGGATCAGAGAATACCTAACAGGGAAGCAACAACGAGTCATGGTACGTGACGAGGTATAAGGGTGGGTGCCTGTGACAAACGGGGTTCCACAGAGGCCAGTTCTAGGACTTGTGCTGTTTTTGGTATATGTGAATGACATATCGAAGGGATAGACTCACGAAGTGTCCTTTAGTGCAGTGAATGTGAAGTTAATGAGGTAGAATTAAATCGGTCGAAGAATCACGGTAAGACTACAATGAGACCTGGACAGTCTACAGTAGCCTGGTTCCAGCAACTAGGTTCCTTGAAATTAACCCTGCCCAAATGCAAAGTCTTGACGACTGGGAAGAAGGTCAAAAGAAGACCGCAGACAGGGAGTATAGTCTAGATGGCCTACGATGCAAACCCTCTTCAAGGAAGAAGATCTTGGGAGTGTGTACACACCGAAGCACATCTGAGGGCGCACATCCAATTCAGTATGCTGCAGCATACAGGCGTATGGCAATCAATGATCAGCGTTCCGATAATCAGTAAGGAACTCGTTCAAGACTCTGTAAACCATTTTACGTCAGGCCCTATGGAGTATTGACTGCACCTAGTTTGAAATCCAACATGGTCAAGCACGTCAAGAAAATTAGAGAAAGTGCAAAAGGTCCTGCAACAAGACTTGTCCCAGAGATAAGGGGATTGTTTTACGAAGAAAGGTTAAGGGAATCGGCCTTACGACACTGGAGAACAGGTGGGTCAGGGGAGACATGTTAAAACAACATAATAAAATGTGCTGTGGAATCAGGTCATGGTGGACAAGGGACAGGATGTTAGTATTTGGGATATAGACACAAGAGGTCACTATTGGAAGTTGAAGGATCTGATGAATCAAAGGGATGTTAGGAAGGTATTTCTTCAGTCCATAGAGTAATAGAGTATAGTCAGGCCTGTGGAATGGCATTTGAAAGTGGACGTAGTGGAGGCGGGAGAACCATAACTTAGTTTTAATGGCGAGGTTTTTGCTAAAGCTCATTGAGCAGGAGAGAAAAGACAACAGTAGCATTAAGTGAAGGAGATGGGTCATGAGCTATGTATCGAACCCGCTGCAGACATAAATATGTGAGTACAAAATAGGTGCAGTTAAATCACACAATCCACACAATACACACACACTACACACAATCACAAACCAACCACATCCTCAACGTCCTCTGATTCCCACCCATCCCCCCACGCACACAGTTACAGTATTAGAACAGAAGTTGAAGGTTTGGTACACAAATGCGGATGGATTAACGAATTAAACATGAGGAATGCAAGAGATAGAATCAATGAGAAGTCACAGACATCATTAGCCGTTACAGAAACATAAATCACGGAGACAATAACAGGACGCAAGCTCCCCACCAGGATACCAGAATCTTGAGGAAATATAGAGGGGCAGAGGGGAAGGAGGGGTGGCCGCTGCTCACAAAAAACAGATGGAAATGTCGAAGAAAATGGGTGGCATAGACGAGACAGGAGATAAGAGATTATAAACATAGTAGGTACACTTCAGTCTTGGGAGCACAAGGTCGGGGATGGGTATTGCAGTGATGTAATACCACCACAGAACTGCCAGGAGGCCATCGAGAGGTAATGAAGGGAGCAACTGGAGCAAGGGTTGGACACACTTGCTGACGGGTGGCAAGAAGAGACTCACTCAGCTGAGCATAAGTTGCTGGTTTTTGGGGGATTTCAACCACAGCGGAGATTGACTTGGAAAACCTGGTCTCAAGCCACATGGGGGTCCGAAACATGGAGAGCCAAGATGTTGGACGTGGTAGTGGTAAACTATGCACAAAACATGTTTAAGGGACACTTACCTGAGCGAGAGGGGAGGATTGAACCAGCAAGATTGGACTTGTGTACACCCTGGCATTTCAGGGACCATTGATGACTTCAATTACTGAGAGTCCCCTAGGAGCTAGCGACCACGTTGGTTCTTGTGCTTTGAATACATAGTAGCAGTGCATGTGGAGAAATGGAGGAAGAATAACAGGAGTTGAATGTGAAAAGCCTCATTCTGACCTGTAAAGAGAGGGACTAATAGGGTTGAAGAATTCCCTGCGGAGGTCCAGTGGCGGACAGAGAAATGGGCAGGGAAAGCCAGTAAACGAAATGATGGAATATGTAAACAACAAAATGCAAGGAGGAAGAGTGGAAAGGTTCATTCCAAGGGCAACAGAAACATTGGGAAAGACCAGGAACGATGCCCTGGTTCACCGACGGTGTAAGGAGGCAAAAACCCCTAATAGGTAGACCATAGAGAATGGAAAAAAGTACAGAAGGCAGAGTACACACGAAAATAGGGAGGTCAGTTGCAGACCCAGGAACGAGTATGCACAGGTAGGAGGGAGGGCCAGCGACAGTATGAAAATAATATCGGCATCGAAAATCAAGAATGACCGGAAACTGTTGTATAGCCAATCAGGAGGAATACAACAGTCAAAAGACCAGGTGATCAGCAGTGAGGACAGAAGGTGGGAGAAACTCATCAAGAATGATCAGGAGGTATGTTGAGGAGTAAAACAGGAGATTTAAGGAAATTTTTCATAATATAGACAGGAAAGGGCCTGTAGGAAGGACAGCACGAAGGGAACATCAAGAGGGAATATACAACAAGGGTTGGGGCATACGAACAACTGAAGAAGGAGGTGCAGTAAGCTGCTAAGTGACCTTGATACCTCAGAAGGCGATGGGAACGGACAACATCTCCCCATGGGTCCTAAGAGGAAGAAGCAGAGAAATGCTGTGCGTGCCTCCTAACCACAATCTTCAACAATCTCTTGAAACTTGGGCAACTACTGAGGAATAGAAGGACAGCCTAATCGTAGTCCCCATATTTAGAAGGTAAGCGAAAACAAGAAATGAGGCATCTAACTACTGAGCTGTGCTTCTCTGACATGTATTGTGTGCAAAGTCATGGAGAAGATTTATCAGGAGGAGAGTGGTGGAACACCTGGAAACGGAACAAAGATTATAAATGAAACCAGCATGGTTCATGGAAGGCAAATCTTGTATCACCAAACCTCCTGGAGGTTTTTGATAAGGTACCTGAAGTAAGACAGAGAGAGTGGGGTGGGCTGATTGCGTTTTCCTTGAGCAGGAAAGGCCTTTGACCCACAGTTTCCCAAAGAAGAGATTAGTGCAGAGGGCTCTAAACTACAGATCTGTTGTTCTGACTGTATTGTGTGCCAAAGTCATGGAAGAAGATTATCAGGAGGAGGAGTGGTGGGAACACCTGGAACGGAACAAGATTATAAATGAAAATCCAGCATGAGTTCATTGGATGGCAAATCTTTGTTATTTCCCTCCCCACCCTCACAAGAAAAAAAAAACCTCCGGAGTTTTATTATAAGGTAACAGAAGTAAGACAGAGAGAGAGGGGTGGCGCTGATTGCGTTGTCTGACTGCGAGGTAGGCCTTTGACACAGTTCCCCACAAGAGATTAGTGCTCAGAAAGCTGGAGGATCCCGGGTATTAACAGTGCCGAGGGCACTGGCAATGGATCAGGAATTACAGCTGCAGGGAATCGGCAAGCCAAACAGAGTCATGGTAGACGTTGTAGATAGAGGTATCACTGTGGGCGTTCTGTGTGGAGCAGGGTCCCACAGGGATCAGTTCTTGGACCAGTGCTTTATTTTTTGTTATATGCGTACGCATGATGGAAAAGGGAATAGGGACTCTGAAGTTGTCCCTATTCGCGCAGGATGCATGTGAAGTCCTGATGAGAAGATTTTAAATCGGATGAGGTATGAGGCCAGGACTGCAAAGAGGAACTGGACAGGCTCGGGAATGTGGTCCCAGAAATGGCTTCTCGAATTCTAATAAAAAAAAAATCCTGCCAATGCACAGTTCGTGAAGATTGGGGAGGGCAAAAAGAAGACCGCAGGACAGAGTAGTAGGCTAAGGTGGACAAAGACTACAGACCTACTTAGGGAGAAAGTCCTTAGGGCGTGACATAACACCGAGCACGTCACCGGAGGCACACATCAACAAATAACTGCTGCAGCTTATGGGCGCTGGAAAAAACCTGAGAATAGCGTTCCGGATACCTTAATAAGGAATCGTTCAAGGACCTGTACATGTGTTAGTTAAGGCCCCATCGGAGTTTGCAGCATAAGTACTGTAACCCACACCTAGTCAAAGCACGTCAAGAAATTAGGATGATAGTATAAAGGTTTGAACAAGGATAGTCCCAGAGCCTCAGGGGAATGTCGTACGGCAAAGGTTGAGGGAAGACTTGATACTGTGAGGAATATACAAGGTGGACAGAGATAGGATGCCCCGAGAGGCGGACACAAAACAAGGGGTCACAACTGGAAGCAGAAGACTCAGACGAGTCACAGAGGACGTTAGGAGTTATTTCTTCCAGTCAGGAGTCGTTCAGGAAGTGGAATAGCCTAGCAAGTTTAACCCACCCCCCCCCATAAGTGAATAGTGTTAGATCCACCCTAACCCGTATCCTACAGAGGAGCTCCCCAATACATAGTATTTAGAAGAGGTATGGCAATGATCAGGAAGCAGGAGGGAGTAGGACCTATTAGCGATCAGTGAAGATGGCTGGGCCAGGAGCTGAGTAACACCACCCACACACACACACAAACACGCACAAGACACACAGACACACACACACACACAACTCAACACACACACAACATATACACCACACATACCACACACACAACCCACACAACACACACACACACACACAACACACATACACACACACAACACACACACACAACACACACACACAACAACACACATAACACACACACACACACACACAACACACACACACACACACACACACACACACACACACACACACACAAACACATCACACACACACACACACACACAACACACACACACACACAACACACCACACACACACACTCACACACACACCACAACACACAACACACACACACAACACACAACAAGAAATATGAAAATGACAGCAGCAAAAGCAAATCTGGACCCGAAACTGTTGTACAGGCCACTTCAGGAGGAAAACAACAGTCAAGGGAACAGGTAATCGGGCTAGGAAGGAAGGACGGAGAGACAACAAGAAATGACCGTGACGTAGTGAAGACTCAACAAGAGATTCAAAGAAGTGTTTCTCAGAGGGACAGAAGGGGACTCCAGAAAGACGGAGAGGTGGGGCACACCACAGTGACTGGACACAGTGGCACTCAACCATAGGAAGAAGTGAGAAGAGGATTATGCGTGAGCTAGAAACCTCAAGGCAATGGGGCAGAATAACATCTCTCCATGGGTCCTGAGAGAGAGAGCAAGAGGGCGCTATGTGTACCCCTACAAAATATTCAATACATCTATTCGAAACAGGGAGATTGCCTGAGGCATGGAAGACAGCTAATGTGCGTCCCCAATCTTAAAAAAGGAGGACACGAATGAAGCATTTAAAACTACAGACCTGTGTCAACTGGACATGTATAGAATGCCAAAATCTGGAAGATGATTATCAGGAGAAGAGTGGTGGAAACACCTCGAAAGGAACGATCTCATCAACAGCAGCCAACATGGTTACAGGGTCGGAAATCCTGTGTCACAAACCTACTGGATTCTATGACTGGATGACGAGTAAGACAAGAAGAGAAAGGGCTGGGGAGGATTGCATTTTCTTGGACTGCAAGAAGGCGTTTGAACCGTCCACACAAGAGATTGGTGCAAAAAAACTGGAGGATCCAAGCAAGGGATAACAGGTGAAGGCACTACAATGGTTCTGGGATTACTATGTCAGGATAGACGCAAGCTCTGGGCGAGTAAGTCATGGTAGTGGCGAGGTGGTCTGAGTGCGGCACTCTGTGACAAGGCGGGGTCCCGCAGGGGTCAGTCCTAGGACCAGTGCTGCTTCTGGTATTTGTGAACGACATGACGGAAGAATAGACTTGAGGTGTCCCTGTTTGCAGATGTCGTGAAATTGATGAGATGAATTCACTCCGAATCGAAGCCGTGCAGAACTTACAAATGGCATCTGACAGGCTGCAGACCTGGTCCAGCAATTGGCTCTCCTGGAGTTCAATCCCACCAAGTGCAAAGTCATGGAAGCTTTGAGGGACAATGGGCAAGAAGACCCGCAGACGGGTACGTCTAGGGGGCCAGAGACTACAAACGTCCCAAGGAAAAGATCTTGGGGTGAGTATAACACCAGGCACATCTCCTGAAGCGCACGTCAAAACCAAATAAACATGCTGCTGCTATGGGCGCTATAGACAAACCTCAGAACAGCATTCCGACATCTTAATAAAGGAATCATTCAGGACCCTGTACACGTGTAGTTAGGCCCCACATTATTGGAGTATGCACTCGGCACCAGTTTTGGAACCCACAACCTAGCCAAGCACGTAAAGAAACTAGAGGAAAGTGCAAAGGTTTTTGCTAACAAGACTAGTCCCAGAGCTAAGAGGATGTCCTATCGAGGAAGAGGTTAAGGGAAATAACCTGACGACCATGGAGGACAGGAGAGAGAGATTGGTGGGGACATGATAACGACATACAAAATCTGAGGGAATTGACAGGTGGACATAAGACAGATTGTTCCAGAGATTGGACACAGTAACAAGTGGGACACAGTTGGAAGCTGAAGACATCAGGATGACATCACAGGGATGTTAGGAAGCATTTCTTAAGCCACAGAGTAGTCTGTAGTGGAATAAGTTTGGGAAGCGATGTAGTGGAAGCAGGATCCATAAATAGCTTTAGCAGAGGTATGGATAAAGCTCACGGCTCAGGGAGAGTGACCTAGTAGCGATCAGTGAAGAAGGCGGGGCCAGGAGCTCGGATCGACCCTGCAACTCAACATAGGTGAGTCAACTAGGTGATTACAACTAGAGTGTGTACAAACTAGGTGAGTAAACTAGGTTGAGTACAACTAGGTGAGTAACACTTGGTGCGTACAACTAGGTGCAGTACAACTAGGTGATCACAACTAGGTGAGTACAACTAGGTGAAGTACAACTAGGTGAGTACACTAGGTGGAGTACAATAGGTAGAGTAAACTAGGTGATACACTAGGTGAGTACAATAGGTGAGTACAACTAGTGGTACACAGGTGATCACAACTAGGTGAGTACCAACTAGGTAGTACCAACTAGAAGTGAGTAATCAGGTGATCACAACTAGGTGAGATACAACTTGGTGAGTACAACTAGGTGAGTACAACTAGGTGAGTACAACTAGGTGAGTACAACAAGGTGAGTAAGTTCAACTAGGTGAAGTACAGACTAGGTGAGTACAAATTGGTGACGTACAATAGGTGAGTACAACTAGGTGAGTACAACTAGGTGAGTACAACTAGGTGAGTACAACTAGGTGAGTACAACTAGGTGAGTACAACTAGGGTGAGTACAACCAGGTGATCTCTGACAACTTGGTGAGTTACAACTAGGTTGAGTAAACTAGGTGAGTACAACAGGTGAGTGTTACAACTAGGTGAGTACAACTAGGTGAGTACAACTAGGTAGTTAAAACTAGGTGAGTACAACTAGGGGTGAGTAAAACTTAGGTGAGTACAACTAGGGTGTGTACAACTAGGTGTGTACAACTAGGTGAGTACAACTAGGTGAGTACAAACCAGGTGATCACAATAGGTGCGTACAACTAGGTGAGACAACTAGGGTGAGTACAACTATGGTGAGTACAACTAGGTGGAAACTAGGTGATGAGTACAAACTAGGTGAGTACAACTAGGTGAGTCACAACTAGGTGGTACAACTAGGTGAGTACAATAGGTGAGTACAACTAGGTGGAGTACCAACTAGGTGGAGACAACTAGGTGAGTAAATAGGTGAGTACAACTAGGTGAGTACAACTAGGTGAGTACAACTAGGTGAGTGAGTACAACTAGGTGAGTACAACTAGGTGAGTACAACTAGGTGAGTACAACTAGGTGAGTACAACTAGGTGAGTTACAATAGGTGAGTACTACTAGGTGAGTACAATCTAGGTGAGTACAACTAGGTGAGATACACCTAGGTGACTACAACTAGGTGAGTACACACAGTAAAATAACACTCAGGTCTCCTGCTTGGCGGGGTTTTATAATTAATTAGATTGAATAATATCGAAATTTATTAATTTAGGTTGACTGTTGAATGTGTATGTCAGGATGAGTATGACGTGCGTGTGCCGTTGCGTGTCGCGGCGTGTGCGTGAGAGTGTGTGTGGTGTGTGTGTGTGTGTGTGTGGTGTATGTGTGTGTGTGGTGTGTGTGTGTGTTTGTTGTGTGTGTGTGTGTGTGTGTGTATGTGTGTATGTGTGTGTGTGTGTGTGTATGTGTGTTGTGTGTATGTGTGTGTGTGTGTGTGTGTGTGTGTGTTGTTGTGTTGTGTGTGTTTGTTGTGTGTGTGTGTGTATGTGGGTGTGTTGTGTGTGTGTGTGTGTGTAGTGTGTGATGTGTGTGTGGGTTTGTGTGTATTGTGTGGTGTGTGTGTGTGTAAGTGGTGTGTGTATGTGTGTTGTGTAGTGTGTGTTGTGTGTGTGTGTGTGTGTGTGTGTGTGTGTGTTGTGTGTGTGTATGTGTGTGTGTATGTGTGTGTGTGTGTTGTGTTGTGTGTGTGTGTGTTGTGTGTGTGTTGTGGGTGGTGTGGTGTGTGTATGTGTGTGTGTCTGTGTGTGTGTTGGTGTGTGTTTCTGTGTTATGTGTGTGTTGTACTCACCTAATTTGTGGTTGCAGGGGTCGATGACTCAGCTCCTGGCCACGCCTCTTCACTGATCGCTACTGGATCCTCTCTCTGCTTCCTGAGCTTTGTCATACCTCTTCTTTAAATATGTTGGTGGGATTCCTGCCTCACACTCTTCACTTGCTAGGCTATTCCACTTGCTGACAACCTCTATGACTGAGAAATACGTCCCTTCCTAAGTCCCGGTGACTCGTCTGTGTCTTCAGCTTACAGTTGTGACCCCTGTCCCTGTTGTCCCCTCTCTGGAACATCCTATCTCTGTCCACCTTGTACTCTATTACCCCGCAGTTATTTGTAGTCGTTATCATGTCTCCCTTGACCTTCTCCTGCCAGTGTCCGTCAGTCCGATTTCCTCAACTTTCCTGTACGACATTCCTTGAGCTCTGGGGACTAGCTTGTATTGCAAACCTTTGTACTTTCCTCTAACTTCTTGACGTGCTTGACCAGGTGTGGGTTCCAGACTGGTGACTGCATACTCGAAGTATGGGCCTCCTTCTAACTTACACAGTGTACAGTGTCTTGAACGATTTCCTTATTCTCCGGTTATGGAACGCTATTCGCAGGGTTTGCCATGCTCTACCGTATGATGCAGCTGTTATTTTTGGTTTTGATGTGTGCTCCGGTGATGTGCTCGGTGTTATGGTTCACCCCAGGTCTTTCTCCCTGATGAGGTCTGTTGTCTTTGTCCCACCTAGCATACTCTGTCTGCGGTCTTCTTTGCCCTCCCCAATCTTCATGACTTTTGCATTTGGTCAGATTGAATTCGAGATAAAGCCAGTTCCTGGACCACATGTCCAGTGTCCAGGTCTCTTTGCTGTCCTGCCTCATCCTCGTCCGATTTAATTTTTCATCAACATTTCACGTCATCTGCGAACAGGGACACTTCAGGAGTCTATTCCTTCCATCATGTCGTTCAACATATCAAAAAAGCTTGGTCCTAGAACAGACCCACTGTGGACCCGCTCCGTCACAGGAGCCAACGCTGTGAATCCTCTTCACGTACCATGACTCGTTGCTGCCTCTGTAGGTATTCCCTTAACCATTGCTCCAGTGCCCCTCCCGTTTTACGTGCGGCCTGATCCTCCAGCTTCTGCCTAGATCTATTGTGAGGGAACTGTCGCAAAGCCTTCCTGCAGTCTAGGAAATCGCAATGTACCCACCCCTCTCTCTCGTGCTTCTTTCTACCTTGTCTTATAACTCCAGGAGGTTTGTGATACAAGATTGCCTTCCATGATCCCATGTCTGGTTTTCATTTAAACTCTTGTTCCGTTCAAGGTCTGTTCCACAATCTCCTGTAATCTTTTCCATGACTTTGCACACATACATGTCAGTGACACTCAGGTCTGTAGTTTTAGTTGCCTCGTTTCTGTTTCCTTTCTTATATATGGGGACTACATTTGCTGTCTTCATTTCTCAGGTTGTTGCACAGTTTCAAAGGGAATGTGTTAAGATTGTGGTTAGAGGTCAACGCACAGCATCTTGACTCCTTCTCTAAGGCTTGAGAGATGTTGTCGGTCCCATCCCGCCTTTTGAGTGGCCAAGGTCATTTAAGAGCTTCTTCACCTCCTTCTAAGTTTCGTTCGTATGTCATCCAACATTGTTGGTATATTCCTCTTGATGTTTCACTTCTGTGCGGTCTTCCCACAGCCCTTCCTGTCTTTCTCCTGTTAACAACTTTCCTTAAATCTCCTGTTTCAGCTCCTCACATACTACTGATCATATCTTGTGAGTTCTCCACCTTCATGTCTCTAATCTGATCACATGGTCTTTGACTGTTGTCTTCCTCATGTCTGTGGCTATACAACAGTTTCGGGTCAGTCTTGATTCTCGATTGCTTTGTCATTTTCATTCTGTCGTTGGGCCTCCCTCCTTACCTGTGCGTACTCAATTCCTGGCTCTGCTGAATGATCTCCCTATTTTCGTGTGTTCTTTGCCTTCTTGTAGCTTTTTCCATTCTCTATTGCACTCCTTGTTTTTGCCGCCTTTCACCGTCGGGATAAACAGGGGCTCGTTCTGGTGTTTCCCGTTGTTACTGTGTGCCCTTGGGAATGATACCTTTCCACTGCTCCTTGCATTTTTGTTGTTTACTTATATCCATCATTTCATTTACTGGCTTTCCTGCCAGTTCTCTGTCCCAGCTGGACTCCCGCAGGAAGTTCTTCAACCCTATGTAGTCCTCTTTTATAGTGTGTGTGGGTGTCTGTGTGTGTGTGTGTTGTGTGTGTGTGTGTGTGTTGTGTGTGTGTGTTGTGTGTTGTGTGTGTGTGTGCTGTGTGTGTGTGTGTGTGGTGTGTGAGTGTGTGTGTGGGTGTGTATGTGTGAGAACTCACCTCACCTAATGTTACTCACACTAATCTGATGGTTGCATGAGTGGAGACTCAGCTCCTGGCCCCGCCTCTGTTCTTTGATCGCTAATAGGTCCTTCCTCTCTGCTTCCTGAGCTTTGGTCATACCTCTTCTTAAAACTATGTATGGTTTCCTGCCTCCACTACTTCACTTGTAGGCTATTCCACTTCTGTCGACTCTATGACTGAAAGAAATACTTCCTAAACGTCCCTGTGACTTCGCCTGAGTCTTCAGCTTCCAGTATGGACCTTGTTTCTGTTCGCCTCCTCTGGAACATCAATCTCTGTTCCGACCTTGTCTTTTCCCGCTCTGATATCTTGTATGTCGTTATCATGTCTCCCCTGCCCTTCTTGTCCTCCAGGTCGTCAGTCGATTTCCCTTAACCTTTCCTCGTACGAATTCCCCTGAGCTCTGGGATAGCCTTATTGCAAAACCTTTGTACTTTCTCTAACTTCTTGACGTGCTTGACCAGGTCGTGGGTTCAGACTGGTGCTGCATACTCCAGTTATGGGCCTAAACATAACAGTGTTCAGTGTCTTGAACGATTCTTATTAAGGGTATGCGGACTATTCTCGGTATGCCAGGCGCCCCCATATGCTGCAGCAGTTATTTTGGTTGATGTGTGCCTCGGTGACGTTCTCGGTTTTATGGTACCCCAAGGTCATTCTCCTGAGTGAGGGCAGTAGTCTTTGTCCACCTTAGCTATACTCTGTCTTGCAGTCTTCTTTGCCCCTCCCAGTCTTCATGACTTTGCATTTGGCAGGATTGAATTCGAGAAGAACCCCGTTTCTGGACCACATGTCGAGCCTGTCCAGGTCTCTTTGCAGTCCTGCCTCATCCTCATCCGATTTAATTCTTCTCATCAACTTCACATCATCTGCGAATAGGGACACTTCAGAGTCTATTCCTTCCATCATGTCGTTCGCATATATCAAAAATAGCACTGGTCCTAGAACTGACCCCTTTGGGACCCCGCTCGTCACAGGCGCCCACTGTGATATCTCTTCACGTACCATGACTCGTTGCTGCCTCCCTGTCAGGTATTCCCTGACCCATTGCAGTGCCCTCCCTGTTATATGCACCTGATCCTCCACCTTCTGCACTAATCTCTTGTGAGGAACTGTGTCAAAGGCCTTCCTGCAGTCTAGGAAAAAAGCAATCACCCACCCCTCTATCTCGTGTCTTACTTCTGTTACCTTGTCATAAAACTCCAGGAGGTTTGTGACACAGGATTTGCCTTCCATGAACCCATGCTGGTTTTCATTTAAATCTTGTTCCGTTCCAGGTGTTCCACCACTCTCCTGATAATCTTCTCCATGAGTTTGCACACAATACATGTCAGAGACACAGGTCTGTAGTTTAGTGCCTCATTTCTTTTTCCTTTCTTAAATATGGGGACTACATTTGCTGTCTTCCATTTCTCAGGTATTTGCCCAGTTTCAAGGGATGTGTTTAAAGATTGTGGTTGGGGGGCACGCACGCATCTCTGTTCCCTTTTTTTAGGCCCCAGGGGAAAAAATGTTCCCCGGGGCCCCTTTCGCCTTTGAGGTTTTCAAGGTCACTTAAGGTTCTTCCCTCCCCCTCAGTTTTTTGTTTTGCCCCCCCCAACACTTGTTGGTATATTCCCTTTGATTTTTCCCTTCTTTTGCGGGTCTTCCCCACCCCTTTTCTGTTTTCTTTTTATAAAAAATTCCCTTTAAAATTCTCCTGCTTACCCTCCTCACTTTCCCTCCGGGATAAATTTCTTGTGGTTCTTACCTTTTTTCCTAAACCCTAAAACCCTGGTCTCGGGATGTTGTTTTCCCTCCTGATGTGGTAAAAAAAACGTTTGGGGGGTAGTCTTGATTTTCGTTGCTATGTCATTTTCATACTGCGGGGGCCCTCCCTCCTTACCTGGGGCAACTCATTCCGGGCCTTTTGCAAATGTTCTCCCTTTTTTTGTGGGGTTTCTCTGCCTTTGTATTTTTTCCCAAATTCTCTATTCCCATTTTGTTTTTCCCTCCTTACACCGTGGGGAAAAACCGGGGGCTCGTTTTGGTTTTTTCCCTTTTTTACGTTCCCCTTTGGGGAAAAAACCCTTTTTTCCCACTGCCTCCTTCCCATTTTTTTGGTTAAAATTTTCCCATAAATTTCGTTTACGGGTTTTCCCTTTCCCCCAAAGTTTCGGTCCCACGGAACCCCCTGCGAAGTTCCTAAACCCCTAGTAGTCCCCTCTTTTATAGTCAGGTTTTTTTCCCAATTCAACCCCTTTTATTTCTCCACTTGCGCTCTACTATGTATTCAAAGCACAGAAACCCCGTGGGCGCTAACTCCTAGGGGGGCTTCCCCCTACGTGATGGGCCCCAAAAGTCTGAAAATGACCCGGGGTGAAAAACAAGGTTCAATCTTGCTGGTTATCCCCCCCTCTCACCTCTGGTAGCGTCCTTAACTTGTTGGTGCATGAGGTTTTCCAAACAAACCCCGTCCAACCCTTTTGGGTCTCCATGTTTCGGGCCCCCCCTTTGGCTTCCCAAAGGGTTTTTCCCCGTCAAAACTCCCTGGGTTGAAATCCCCCATAACCCGAACTTTTTCTCTGCTGGAGTGAAACTTTCTTGCCCCCTAGCAAGGGGTTTTTCGCCACCATTTTGGGCTGTTGCTCTTTCATAAACCCCCTCTTGGCCCCCTGTTGTTTGTGGTGGTTTTTGGATCCCTTACAAAGACCACCTTGTGCTTTCCCGATGAAATGTACCTACTATGTTAAACTCTTTCTCCCGTCTCGTCTATGCCCCATTTTTTCGAATTTCCTATTTTTTTACGACAGAAACCCCCCCTCCCCCTCTTGGCCCCTTTTATCTTTCATCCGGATTTGGGATCTGGTGGGGGAAAATTGATCCCGTTAAATTTTCTCCTTGAGTTTTGTTTTTGTTTAACCCGCAAAGATTCTGGGACTTTTATTGATTTTTTTTTGTCAATTTCCCCATGTTTTTTCCTTAATCCATTTCCCTATTTGTTTACCCAAAACCTTTAAAATTTTGTTTAATTTTCTGTAAAAATGTGGGGCCCGGGGGGAAAACTGAGGGGTTTGGGGGAGCAGGGGCCAAGGTGGGGGCCTTGGTGGGGGGGTTTTCCCGTGGAGGTGGGAGGAAGAAATCCCCTAGGGGGTTTTCCCCTAGGGGGAAAGGGCTTCAGTCCTTTTTTCCATAAAAATTTTCTGTAATGACTGAAGAAGACTACTGTGTAGGCGAAACGTTTCGAAATAAAGATACCTAACTGTTGCCTATGTGTCATAACTAACAACCAGCACTACCTCCACTGCCACAACTACCACACTACCACCCCTACTACCAGCACTACCACCACTACTACCAGCACTACCACCACTACTACCACCACTACCACCAATACCACCAGCAATACCACCACTACTACCAGCACTACCACTACTACCACCACTACCACCACCACTACCACTACCTACTTACCACCACTACCACCACCACCACTACCACTACTACCCCACTACCACCACTATCACTACTACCCCGACTACCACCACCACCACCACCACCACCACTAACACTACTACCACCACCACACTAACACTACTACCACCACTACCACCACTACCACTACTACCACCACTACCACCACCACCACCACCACCATTACTACCACCATATATCTCACCCACAGGTCTGGTCACAATGGGTAGACTTGGGATGTGTTTCAGCGTGCTGAGCGTGTTCTTGGCCACCCCGACCTGCGCTATTGTGTACACACCCCATGCAGGTCAGTCACACCCCATACAGGTCAGTCACACCCTATGCAGGTCAGTCACACACCATGCAGGTCAGTCACACCCCATGCAGGTCAGTCACACACCATGCAGTTCAGCCACACCCCATGCAAGTCAATCACACGCCATGCAGGTCAGTCACACCCTATGCAGGTCAGTCACACACCATGCAGGTCAGCCACACCCCATGCAGGTCAGTCACACCCCATGCAAGTCAATCACACGCCAGCAGGTCAGTCAACACCCTATGAAAGGTCAGTCACACCCCATGAAAGTCAATCACACCCCATGCGGTCAGCCAAAACACCATGCAGGTCAGTCAACCCCATGCAAGTAAATCAACGCCAATGCAGGTCAGTCACACCCATGCAGGTCAGTCACAAAACCATACGGTTTCAGCCACACCCATGCAGGTCAGTCACACCCCATGCAGGTCAGTCACACACCTTGCAGGTCAGTCACACCCTATGCAGGTCAGTCACACACCATGCAGGTCAGTCACACACCATGCAGGTCAGCCACACACCATGCAGGTCAGTCACACACCATGCAGGTCAGTCACACCCTATGCAGGTCCGCCACACCCCATGCAGGTCAGTTACACACCATGCAGGTCAGTTACACACCATGCAGGTCACTCACAACCCATGCAGGTCAGTCACACACCATGCAGGTCAGTCACACACCATGCAGATCAGTCACACCCCATGCAGGTTCAGTCACACCCCATGCAGGTCAGCCACACCCAATGCAGGTCAGTTACACACCATGCAGGTCAGTCACACACCATGCAGGTCAGTCACACACCATGCAGGTCAGTCACACCCCATGCAGGTCAGTCACACCCCATGCAGGTCAGCCACACCCCATGCAGGTCAGTTACACACCATGCAGGTCAGTCACACACCATGCAGGTCACTCACAACCCATGCAGGTCAGTCACACACCATGCAAGTCAGTCACACCCTATGCACGTCAGCCACACCCCATGCAGGTCAGTCACACACCATGCAGGTCAGTCACACACCATGCAGGTCAGTCACACCCCATGCAGGTCAGTCACACACCATGCAGGTCAGTCACACACCATGCAGGTCAGTCACACCCCATGCAGGTCAGTCACACACCATGCAGGTCAGTCACACCCAATGCAGGTCAGTCACACCCCATGCAGGTCAGTCACACACCATGCAGGTCAGTCACACCCCATGCAGGTCAGTCACACCCCATGCAAGTCAATCACACGCCATGCAGGTCAGTCACACCCTATGCAGGTCAGTCACACACCATGCAGGTCAGCCACACCCCATGCAGGTCAGTCACACCCCATGCAGGTCAGTCACACACCTTGCAGGTCAGTCACACCCTATGCAGGTCAGTCACACACCATGCAGGTCAGTCACACACCATGCAGGTCAGTCACACACCATGCAGGTCAGTCACACCCTATGCAGGTCAGCCACACCCCATGCAGGTCAGTTACACACCATGCAGGTCAGTCACACACCATGCAGGTAACTCACAACCCATGCAGGTCAGTCACACACCATGTAGGTCAGTCACACCCTATGCAGGTCAGTCACACACAATGCAGGTCAGTCACACCCTATGCAGGTCAGTCACACACCATGCAGGTCAGTCACACACCATGCATGTCAGTCGCACACCATGCAGGTCAGCCACACCCCATGCAGGTCAGTCACACATCATGCAGGTCAGTCACACCCCATGCAGGTCAGTCACACACCAAGCATGTCAGTCACGCCCTATGCAGGTCAGTCACACCCTATGCAGGTGAGTCACACACCATGCAGGTCAGTCACACCCTATGTAGGTCAGGCACACACCATGCAGGTCAGTCACACACCATGCAGGTCAGTCACACCCTATGCAGGTCAGTCACACACCATGCAGGTCAGTCACACACCATGCAGGTCAGTCACACCCTATGCAGGTCAGTCACACACCATGCAGGTCAGTCACACCCCATGCACGCCAGTCACACACCATGCAGGTCAGTCACACCCTATGCAGGTCAGTCACACCCTATGCAGGTCAGTCACACCTTATGCAGGTCAGTCACACACCATGCAGGTCAGTCACACCCCATGCACGCCAGTCACACACCATGCAGGTCAGTCACACACCATGCAGGTCAGTCACACCCTATGCAGGTCAGTCACACCCTATGCAGGTCAGTCACACACCATGCACGCCAGTCACACCCCCTTTGCAGGTCAGTCACACCACCATGCAGGTCAGTCACACCTATGCAGGTCAGTCACACCCTATGCAGGTCAGTCACACACCATGCAGGTCAGTCACACCCTATGCAGGTCAGTCACATCATATGCAGTTCAGTCACACCCCATGCAGGTCAGTCACACATCATGCAGGTCAGTCACACATCATGCAGGTCAATCACATACCATGGTATGTGGTCATGCTGTGTGTCATGCATCATGCAGTGTTGTGGTCATGCTTTTTGGGGTCATGCATCTTTCCCAGTGTCGTGGTCATGCCTGTGTTGTCATGCTCATGCAGTGTCGTGGTCATGCTGTGTGTCATGTATCAGCATTTGTTGTGGTCATGCTGTGTGTCATGTATCATGCAGTGTTGTGGTCATGCTGTGTGTCATGCATCATGCAGTGTTGTGGTCATGCTGTGTGTCATGCATCATGCAGTGTTGTGGTCATGCTGTGTGTCATGCATCATGCAGTGTCGTGGTCATGCTGTGTGTCATGTATCATGCAGTGTTGTGGTCATGCTGTGTGCCCATGTATCATGCGTGTCGTGGTCATGCTGTGTGTCATGCATCATGCAGTGTTGTGGTCATGCTGTTGTGTCATGCATCATGCAGTGTTTGTGGTCATGCTGTGTGTCATGCATCATGCAGTGTCGTGGTCATGCTGTGTGTCAGTATCATGCAGTGTTTGGTCATGCTTTTGTGTCATGTATCATGCAGTGTTGTGGTCATGCTGTGTGTCATGCATCATGCAGTGTTGTGGTCATGCTGTGTGTCATGTATCATGCAGTGTTGTGGTCATGCTGTGTGTCATGCATCATGCAGTGTCGTGGTCAAGAACTTTGATCTTTGCGACCAACAACTTTATACTCGACTCCTGTGAATAATTTATCAACTTGATCTGATGCGTCACTTTCTTGGCTGCCATCTTAACATAATAGTAAAAATTTAAAAAATAAAAATAAATGTTTTTTCTACAACTTCATGAACAACTTATACAGCCAAGGACATAAATGACTGACTTACAGAAAGCCCATTTTTATGGTCGCTAATTTTGTCCCGGGATGCGAAAACCACACCTTTTCCACATCCTCGTAACGCGAGATCGAACTCCCGGACCTCATGTGTGAGCTGGGTGCTCTGAACCAACCCCAGCCACGGCCATGGTATCTAGTAAACTTAGTATCCGAGAACATTTGACTCAAAATGGAAGATGTGTTTGGCTAGGGCTCTCCGGCAACGAGGACCTATGGATTAGTCGTAGTCCATCCACTGCTGCTGGACCAATATAGCATATAAGTGTTAGTTTGGTGTTCATTGTTAATAATTTACATAAATCGAATAAAAAGAATACTTATAGCTGTCGGAGGTCACCTGACCCACATTTCCCCCCCCCTTTTTTTTGTCACTGCTACACTCAAGCCTGCCTCTTCTCTCTTTCTTCCAGTGTCCTTTCCCATGTCCTTTCACATGCTAATTAACATACTATTTTATCAATTTCTCTAAGAAACTATCACTTTACCCAACACTACTCAGACAGCAAGGTACACACAATACAAAAAGGTGGAGACCCTCAGACGTAAACAACTATTAGGCATATATCAAACTTACCACTGCTATCCAAATCTTCGAGAAACTCTGCACAGTAGACTATATTCATTTATAACAGCACAAAAACACACTCAACCCCTGCCACTTACAATTGGATTCAGAAAAATAAAATCACTAATTGATGCAATTATACAAATTGCTAGATCTGCATTACACAGCATTGAAAATAAGGAATATCCGCTAGAAGTTTTATTGACGCTAAGAAATCCGTTTACACAGTAGACCCGACATCCTATCCTACTTTCCAGCAAACATGACCACTATGGTATAAGAGGCCCATGTGCTTCATATTTCAAATCCTACCTTACTAAATAGGTATCGCAGTATGTCACCACTAAAACAACAGCCTATCATAACACGGCCACTTGATACTGGAGTTTTCGCAGGGAAGTGTCCTTGAGTGCACCCTGCTCTTCCTCATTACATTAATGATCTTCCTAAAGTATCCCAACACCTGAAACCCATTCTCTTTGGCTGACGAAGACACGACTTATGTCATCTCTCACCCTAATCTTGCCACCACTCAACACCATTGTAATGAGGAGGCTGCTTCAAAATATCAACGTTGATGACAGCCAATACACTTACACTTAACACTTGACAAAACACTACTATAGATTATGTTTTTGGTAAATGAGCAGGAGATGCGCAACTAACAATAAAGAAGATCGACGACAATCACTCTATTTGCCAGACATAATGAGGGCAAATTCCTAGGTCTATACCTCGACAACAACCTAAATTTCAGCACCCATATCCAACACAAAAACAAAAAAAAAGTATCCAAAACGGTTTGGGGTCCTCTCCAAGATACGATACTACATGCCGCAAACTGCTCTTCTCACACTATACCATTCACTCATTTTCCATACCTCACCTATGCTATTTGTGCTTGAGGATCAACTGCAGCAATACACCTAAAGCCAATAATAACCCAACAAAAAGCTGCAGTAAGAATAATCACTAAATCCCATCCCTGGCAACACCCCCCCCCACTCTTCATAGATCTAAACTTACTCCCTGTTCAGAACATCCACACTTACTACTGTGCAATCTACATCTACAGGACCTTAAATTCCAATATTAACCTTGACCTAAAACGCTTTCTTGATAGTTGTGACAGAACCCACAGGCACAACACCAGACACAAACATCTCTACGACATTCCCCGTGTCCGACTAAACCTTTACAAAAATTCAACGTATGTCAAAGGGCCTAAAATCTGGAACACCCTACCTGAGAACTCTAGAACTGCAGACACATTCATCACCTTCAAAACTACAGTTAGAAAACATCTTATCTCCCTGATACACCCCGTCAACTAACTACATGATAACCACTGGTGGTTCACAATTACACTCACTCACCCCATTACTATAAGCATAGAAATACCAATCTTAATCTTAAAATAATGAACCCCAGCTAGTCATAAGCTTGCGTATGATACTCCAGTATAGACACTATGTATTGTTCCAAAACAAAAGCATTCACATTGCTAAACTTACAAACTATAATGTAGTCACTTAGCCTTAATACCATAATCTGTAATAACTTAAAGTTTAGAATTAATCTAAGTCTGCCCGAAATGCCTAGCCATGCTAGGTGTCCTAGTGGCCACCTCTGTAATGCCTAGCCATGCTAGGTGTCCTAGTGGCCCCTCTGTAATGCCTAGCCATGCTAGGTGTCCTAGTGGCCCCTCTGTAATTAGTATTTTATAACATGTAAAAAACACAATACCCAAAATCTGTAAACCCCACATTGTAATCCTTATAGAGAATAAACTTGATTGATTAAGTGATTGATTCTTCCACCCCTGCCTCTTCCTCTTTCTTCCTTACTTCTCATTCTTCCACCCCTGCCTCTCCCTCTTTCTCCCCTGCCTCTACCTCTCGTCATCGGATCAAGTTCTCTCCCCTCAGGTATCTCTAATTCACTAAATCTCTCCCCCCTCCCTATCTCTCCCCGGGCCCAGAGGAAAAAAATATCAATCTTTTTCTTGATGTCATCAAGTGAAGGGTTTTAATCTCCACAAGAATATTCTGTCCCCTCAGTCCTTTTTTGTGCTGGAATTTGAGAATTTGAGAATTTGAGAATTTGAGAATTTGAGAATTTGAGAATTTGAGAATTTGAGAATTTGAGAATTTGAGAATTTAACACAACTTATACAGACCATAGCTGACATCAGTGACTTACTACTATATACAAAGACCGTTGTTATGCTGAACATTTCCCGAAAATTAGGTTAACTTTGTCCCAGGATGCGACCCACACAAGTCCACTAACACCTAGGATGTGACCCACACCAGTCCACTAACACCCAGGATGTGACCCACACCAGTCCACTAACACCCAGGATGCGACCCACACCAGTCCACTAACACCTAGGATGAGACCCACACCAGTCCACTAACACCCAGGATGTGACCCACACCAGTCCACTAACACCCAGGATGCGACCCACACCAGTCCACTAACACCTAGGATGTGACCCACACCAGTCCACTAACACCCAGGATGTGACCCACACCAGTCCACTAACACCCAGGATGCGACCCACACCAGTCCACTAACACCCAGGGTGTGACCCCCCAACCAGTCCCCTAAACCCCGGGTTGGACCCACACCAAACCCCCCCCCGGGGGGGCCCCCCCCCCCCCCCAAAAAAAAAACCCCCCCCCCCCCAAAAAAAAAAACCCCCCCCCAAAAACCCCACCCCCCCAAAACCCAAACCCCCCCAAAAAACCCCAAAAAAAAAAAACCCCCCCACCCGGGGCCCCCCCAAAAAAAAAACCCCCCCCCCCCAAACCCCGGGGCCCAAATTTCCCCCCCCCAAGGGGAAAAACCCCCTTTCCCCCCCAAAACCCCCTTTAAAAAAAAAAGGGGAAGGAACCCCATTTTGGAAAAACCCCCCCCCAAAAGCCCAAAAGGGGCCCCCAAACCCCCCCAAAAAAAACCCCCCCGCCCCAAAAAAAAAAAAACCCCCCCCCAAACAAATAAACCCCGGGCCCCCCAAAGGGCCCCCCCCTTTTCCCCCCCCCGGTAAAAAACCCCCAAAAAACCCCCCCCCAAAAAAAAAAAACCCCCCCCCAAACCCCCCCCCCCCCCAAAATTAAACCCCCGGGGAAAAAAACCCCCCCCCCCACCCACCCCCCCCAAACCCCCCCAAACCTTCCCCAACCCACCCAAAAAACCCCCCAAAAAACCCCCCAAAAAAACCCCCCCCCCCAAAAAAAAAAAAAAACCCCCCCAAACCCAAACCCCAAAAAAAAAAAAACCCCCAAAAAAACCCCCACCCCCCAAAAACCCCCCCCCCCCCCCCCCCCCCCCAAAAAAAAAACCCCCCAAAAAAAACCCCTCCCCCAAAAAAACCCCCCCCCAAAACCCCAAAACCCAAAAGGGCCCACCCCCAAAAAAAACCCACCCCCCCCAAGGCCCCCCCCCCAAAACCCCAAACCCCCCCAAAACCCCAAAAACCCCCCCCCAAAACCCCAAACCCCCAAAACCCCGGGGCCCCCCCCCCCTTTTCCCCCCCCCCAAACCCGGGAACCCCCCCCGGGGAAAAACCCTTTCCCCCCCTTCCCCCCCCTTTTAAACACCCCCCCCCCCACCCCCCTTTTAAAAAAAAAAACCCCCAACCCCCCCCCCACCCCCCCCAAAAAACCCCCCCCCAAAATTTTCCCCCGGGGGGGCCCCCCCCCCAAAAAAACCCCCCCAACCCCCCCCCCCCCCAAACCCAAAAAAAAAAAAAACCCCAAAAAACCCCCCCCCCAAAAAATTCCCCCCAAAAGGGTAAAAACCCCCAATTCCCCCAAAAAAATTTCCCCCGGGAAAAAACCCCCCCCCCCTTTAAACCCGGGCCCCAAAAAAACCCCCTTTCCCCCCCCCCCAAAAAAAAAAGGGGCCCCCCCCCTTTTGGGGGTTTTTCCCTCCCCCCAAAAACCCCCCCCCCCCCCGGGGGACCCCCCCCCCCCCCCAAAAAAACCCCCCCTTCCCCCCCCCCCAAAACCCCCCCCAAACCCCCAAGGAAAAACCCCCCAAACAAAAAAGGGGAAAATTAAAAAAGGGGGGCCCCCCCCCCCTTTTTTAAAAAACCCAAAAGGGGGAAAACCCCCCCTTTTTTTTAAAAAAAAACCCCCCCCGGGGGGGCCCCCCCCAAAAACCCCCCCAAAAACCCCCCCCAAAAAAGGGGGCCCCCCCCCTTTTTCCCCCCCCCCCCCTTTGGCCCCCCCCCCCCCCAAAAAAAAAAACCCCCCCCCCCCGGGGGCCCCCCCAAAAATTTTTTCCCCCCCCCCCCCGGGGGGGGCCCCCCCCCCAAAAAATTAAAAACCCTTTTTTTTCCCAAACCCCAAATTTTTTCCCAAATTTTAAACCCCCAAAAAAAAAAAAAAATTTTTTTTTTAAAAAAACCCCCCCCCCCCAAATTTAAAAAAAAAAGGGTGAAAAAGACCCCAAAAATTTTTTTTAAAAAAAACCCCCCCAAAGGGGGGGAAACCCCCCCCCCGGGGGGCCCCCCCCTTTAAAACCCCCCTTTAAACCCCCCCCCCCAAAAAAAAACCCCCAAAAATAAAAAAAGGGGGTTAAAAAGGGTTTTCCCCCTTTTTAACTAAACCCAAACCCCAAAAACCCCCTTTTAAAACCCATTTTTCCGGGGCCGACCCAAACCCCCCCCCCGGGGGGGGGGGGCCCCAAATTTTAAAAACCCCGGGGGGGAAAACCCCCCCCAAAAACCCAAAGGGGGGGCCCCCTCCCCCCCCGGGGAAAAACCCCTTTCCCCCGGAAACCCACCCCCAAAAAAAGGGGCCCCCCCCCTTTTCCCCCCGGGGAAAAAAAAAAAAAAGGGGTTTTAAACCCCTTTTTTTTTTCCCCCCCCTTTCCACTAAAAAACCTAGGATGGGGCCCCACACCGGCCACTAACACCCGGGATTTGACCCACACCAGTCCATTTCCCCCCCCCGGATGGGACCCACACCATCCACTAACACCCAGGGATGTGACCCACACCATTCCCTAACCCCCAGGATGTGACCCACACCACCACAAACACCCGGGATGTGACCCACACCAGTCCATTTAACACCCAGAATGTGCCCCAAACCAAAACAACTTACCCCCAGGATGTGACCCACCCCAGTCCACAACCCACCCCAGGATTGCCCCACACCAGTCCACAAAACACCCAGCTGTGCCCACCCCAGTCACTAACACCCAGGATGTGACCCACAACCAGTCACTAACACCCAGGTGTGACCCACACCGGGTCCACTAAAAACCCAGAAGTGCCCCACACCAGTAAAATAACCCCCGGGGATTGACCCACCCCCCTTCCACTAAAAACCCGGGGATGTGACCCACACCAGTCCCACTAACCCCCGGGAAGTGACCCCCACCAGTCCACAAAAAACCCAGGATGTGACCCCACCCCACCCAAACCTAACCCCCGGGAAAGTGCCCCCACACCACCTCAACAAAAACCCCGGGGGACGTGACCCACCCCCGGGCTGCTAAAAACCCGAATGCGCCCCAAAACCAGTCCATTAAAACCCAGGATGCGCCCCACCTTCCAACTAACCCCCAGGTGTGCCCCAAACCCACCCACAACACCCAGGATGCGCCCCAAACCCGTCCACTAACACCAGGATTTTGACCCCACCATTCCATTAACCCCCGGGAAGGTGACCCCACCAGTCTACAAAACACCCAGGATGTAAACCCACACCAGTCAACTAACACCCAGGATGTGCCCCAACCCAGTCTACTAACACCCAGGTTTGTGCCCCCACCCCAGTCCACTAACACCCAGGATGTCCCCACCCCAAAGCCCCACAAACACAAAAGGATTTTGACCCACCCCAGTCCCAAACCCCCCCGGTTGGGGACCCAAAAACCCAGTCCACTAACCCCCGGATGTGACCCGCTTTCCAGTCCCTAAAAACCCAGTATGTGACCCACACCACCCACTAACACCCGGGAAATTGTGCCCCACACCAGTAAAAACTAAACCCGGGATGTGTCCCCCATACCAGTCTACTAACCCCCCAGAATGCAAACCCACCCCAAATTCCTTTAAAACACCCAGGTGTAAACCCCCCAACCAGTCCACTAACACCCAGCTTTGGCCCCAAACACCAGTAAACTAACCCCCAGAATTTGACCCCACCATTTTTCTAACACACAGGATGGGGGGACCCACACCATTTCCACTCCACCAGGATGTGACCCACCCCAGTCCATAACCCCCAAGGATGTGCCCCCAACCCGTCCACTAACACCCGGGATTGCCCCAAAAACCGGTCCCTAACCCCCCGGATGTGCCCACCCCAGTCAACTAACACCCAGGATGTGCCCCACACCAGTCTACTAAAAACCCAGAATGCACCCACCCCAGCCCACAAACCCCAGGTTTGGAACCCACCAGCCCCACAAAACCCCCAGGATTGACCCCAACCAGTCCACTAACCCCAGGTGTGACCCCCCCCTTTCACTAAAACCCAGGGTGCCCCCACACCAGCCACTAACACCCGGGAAGTAACCCACAACCATCTACAACACCCAGGATCCCACCCACACCATTTCCCACTAACACCCGGGATGTGACCCCCCACCAGCCCCTAACCCCCAGGATGTGACCCCAACAGCCCCACAAAACACCTAGGATGTGCCCCCCAACCAGCCCCACTAACACCCAGGATGCTAAAAACCGGGACCCCTGCAACCAAAAATAGGTGATCCCCAGGATGGGGACCCACACCCATTTCCCTAACACCCCGGGATGGGGGAACCCACCCCAGCTCCAAAACCCCAAAGGATTGCCCCACACCAGTTACAAAACACCCAGGAGGTGACCCACACCAGTCAACTAACACCCAGGATGCCACCCAAAACCATTTTCACAAACACCCAGGATGTGACCCAAACCAACCAAAAACCCCTGGGAAAGTACCTACCCCCCCGTCACTAACCCCCCGGATCGACCCACACCAGTCCATTTAACACCCGGATGTGACCCCCCACCGCCCCCACTAACACCCAGGATGGGACCCACCCAGTCCATTAAACCCCCGGGAAAGTGACCCACCCCAGTCCACTAACACCTGGGATGTGATCCACACCAGTCCACTAAACCGGGGAGCTAAGACTCGACCCCTGAAAACCCAAAAATAGGTGATCCCCAAGGATGTGCCCCACACCAGCCCCACTAAAAACCCGGGAAAGGCCCCCCCCCCCATTCAAAACACCCGGATATGACCCACACCAGCCCCCATAACACCCGTATTTTCCCACCCGCCCATAATCCCCGGGATGTGACCCACCCCCGTAAACAAAACACCCGGATTTTGACCCACACCATTTCCACTAACACCCAAATGGGCCCCACACCATTCTACTAACACCCGGTTTGTGACCCAAACCAGCCACTAACACCCAGGATGTAAACCCAAAACCGGCCACAAAACCCCCAGGATGTAAACCCACCCCAAAATCCACTAAAAACCCAGGATGGCCCACCCCAGTCCATTTCCCCCCCGGGATGTGTTTCCACCCCAGCCCTATTTAACCCCGGAAAGGGGACCCCGACAGTCCATAACAACCAGGTTGTGACCCACCCCAGTCAACTAAAAACCCCAGAATGGGGGACCCACACCAGTCTACTAACACCCAGGTTTGGGGCCCCAAAACCCAGCCCAACTAACACCCAGGATTGACCCACACCAGCCACTAACACCAGGAGTGACCCCACCTCCACTAACCCCCGGATGTGACCCCCCAAAGTCTACTAACACCCAGGTTGTGCCCCACACCGCCACTAACACGTGGGATGTGACCCACCCCAGTCAACCCCCCCCGAATGTGCCCCAAAAACCATTTTACTAAAAAACCCAGATGTGACCCACCCCAAAGTCAACAAAAACCCCCAAGGTTTGGGGACCCACCCCAGCCCAAAACACCCAGGATGTGACACACCACCAGTCCACAAACCCCCCCAGGATGGGGCCCACACCAGCCCACTAACACAAGGTTGTGACCCCCCCAGCCCACAAACACCCGGGTTTGTGACCCGCACCAGTCCACTAACCCCCAGTATGTGACCCAACCGTCCCCCTAACACCCAAATGGGGACCCACACCAGCAACTAACACCCGGGATGTGCCCCACAACCAAAGTCTGCTAAACCCAAAAATTTGCGACCCCCCCGGGTCCATAACACCGGATGCGACCCAAAACCAGTCACTAACCCCCAGGTTGTGACCCACACCGTTCCACTAACCCCAGCATTTTAAACCCCACCAGTAAACAAAACCCCCAAGAATGTAAACCCAAAACCATTTACAAACCCCCAGGAGGGTGCCCCCAAAACGGGTCCAAAACACCCGGGATGTGCCCCAACACCAGTCAACTAACACCCGGGGATGTGACCCACCCCCTTTCCACTAACCCCCCAGGAGGGGCCCCCACACCATCCCTAACACCCAGGTGGGGACCCACACCATTCCCACTAACACACGGGGGGATTGACCCCACCAGCCCCACTACACCCAGGAGGGTGCCCCCCCACCAGTCCACAAAACACCCAGGGAATGTGACCCATACCATCCCCCAACCCCCACAGGATGTGCCCCACACCAGCCCACTAAAAACCCGGGAAATTTTGACCCCCACCAGCCCACTAACACCCAGGATGTGACCCGCACCAGTCCAAAAACACCCAGTATGGGGCCCACCCAGCCCACTAACACCCAGGATTTTACCCCACCAGTAAAACAAACACCCAGGATGGGGACCCACACCTCACTAACCCCCAGAATGCGCCCACACCAGTCCCTAACCCCAAAGGATGCGACCCAACCATCCAAAAAACCCCCCGGATGGACCCACCCCAGTCTACTAACACCCAGAATGCGCCCCCACACCACCCACTAACACCCAGGATGCGCCCCCACACCATAAATAACACCCGGGAAATGGACCCACACCAGCCCACTTAAACCCCACATTTTGCCCCACACCAGTAATTTAACCCAGAATGTAAACCCCAAAACCATTTTTACAAACCCCCCTGGATGTGCCCCACACCAGTCCACTAAACCCAGGATGTGACCCACACCTTGTCAACAACCCCAAACCCCAGGATTTTGACCCACACCACCCCACTAACACCCAGAATGTCCCCCAAACACCAGTCCACTAACCCCCGGGGATGTGCCCCAAAACCAGTCAACTAAAAACACAGGTGGACCACACCAGCCCTTACTAACCCCCAAGAAGGGCGACCCACACCAGCCCCACTAACCCCCGGGAAATGGGGAACCCACCCCAGTCCACTAACACCCAGGAGTAAACCCCACCAGTCCACTAAAAACCCAGGATGTGTTTCCACACCATCACTAACACCCAGGAATGCCCACCCAAAACCATTTCACTAACACCCAGGAGGGAAACCCACACCAGTCCACTAACACCCAGGTTTGGACCCAAAACAGTCCACTAACACCTAGGATTCCCCCACACCAGCCACAAACCCCCAGGATGCTAAGACTCGACCCTGAAACCCACAAATAGGTGAGTCCCCCAGGATGTGCCCCACCCCCGCCCACTAACACCCGGGATGCAAACCAAACCACTCACTATCACCCCGGGAAATTAAACCCACCCAGTCTACAAACACCCAGGGTGACCCAAAACCATCTACTAACCCCCAGGACCCCACCCACACCATTCACAACACCCGGGGATGTGACCCAAACCGTCCACAAACCCCCCAGGATGGGGACCCCCCCAAAGTCCACTAACCCCCTTCGGATGTGCCCCACCCCATCCACTAACACCCAGGATGCGACCCACACCAGCCCCACAAAACACGCGGGTGTGACCCCCCCCCCAAATTCCACAAACACCCGGGATGTGACCCAAAAAAAAAAACCAGCCCCATAAAAACCCAGGATTGACCCACCCATCCACTAACCCCTTTGGATGTAACCACACCGGGTCCCCCCTAAACCCGGGAGCTAAGACTCGACCCCTGCAACCAAAAATTAGGTGGTACCCGGGATGTGACCCACACCGGGTCCACAAAACCCCCAGGATCGACCCCCCCAGTTCACTAACCCCCGGGGATTTTCCCCAAAACCAGCCCCAACTAAACCCAGTATGTGACCCACACCAGTCCACAAAACACCAGGATTTTGACCCAAACCAGCCCACAAACCCACCCGGGTTTGCGACCCACCCAGCCCACTAAACCCAGGATGTGCCCCCACACCATTTCCATTTAAAACCCAGGATTTTGACCCACCCCAGTCCACTAACACCGGGATGTGACCCACCCAGCCCCTAACACCCGGGAAAGTGACCCACCCCAGTCCAAAAAACACCCAGGATTTGACCCACACCAGCCCATTAACCCCCAGGATGTGACACCCACCAGTAAACTAACACCAGGATGTACCCACCCCAGTAAAATAACCCCCAGTTTTGGGACCCACCCCATTCCCAAACACCCGGGAATTTTTGACCAACCCCCAAAGTAAAACTAACCCCAAAGGGACGTGCCCCACCCCAAAAGTCTGCTAACCCCCAAAAATGCACCCACACCCAGTCCAAAAACCAGGGCGACCACACCAGTCCATAACACCCAGGATTTTGACCCACACCAGTCCACAAAACCCCCAGGATCGCCCCCCCACCAGCCCCATTTTAACCCCCCAAAGTGACCCACCCGTCCTTTAAACCACCCGGGATTTTGACCCACACCAGTCTACTAACACCCGGGAAGGGTACCCACCCCCAGTCAACTAACACCCGGGAGGTACCCACACAAGTCTACTAACCCCCGGGAAATTTTGACCCACACCTTTTCCCAAAAACCCAGGATGTGACCCCCCCCAGTCCACTAACACACGGGATGTAACCCCCCAAAGTCCACTAACCCCCAAAAGTGCCCCCACACCAGTCCACTAACACCCAGGAGGGAACCCCCCACCATCCACTAAACACCCAGTATGGCCCCAAAACCATCCACTAACCCCCAGGATGTGACCCACACCAGTAAACAAAACACCCGGATTTGACCCATACCAGTTACTAAACACCCAAAAAGCGACCCCCCCATTTCCAAAAACCCCCAGGATGCGACCCACACCAGCCCACAAACACCCGAAGGGTGACCCACCCAAGTCCACTAACACCCAGGATGGGGACCCAAAACCAGCCCCACAAACCCCCAGGATGTGACCCACCCGTCCACTAACCCCAGGATGTGCCCCAAACCCAGTCTCTAACACCCAGGATTTTGCCCCAAAAACCAGTCAACAAAACACCCGGGAAAGTGACCCACACCTTTTACAAACCCCCCAGGATGTGCCCCCAAAACCAGTCCATAACCCCCAGGATTTTGACCCCCCACCAGCCCAAACTAACACACGGGAAAGTGCCCCCAAAACCTCCACTAACAAAAAGGGATGTGACCCCCAACCTCCACAAACCCCGGATGGGGACCCGAAACCAGTCCACTAACCCCCAGTATGTACCCAACCAGTCCACAACACCCAGGATGTGCCCACACCAGAAAAATTTTAAACCCCAGGATTTTGGCCCCATAAAAGGGTCTAAAACCCCCGGGAATGCGACCCACACCATCCACTAACACCCAGGTTTCGCCCCCACACCAGTCACTAACCCCAGGATGTGCCCCACACCAGTCCACAAAACCCCCAGCATGTGCCCCCACCCCAGTAAAACAACCCAGAATGTGCCCCACACCGTTTATAACACACGGATGTGACCCACCCCAGTCCACAAACACCCGGGAAATGTGCCCCCAACAGGCCCACTAACACCCAGGATGTGCCCCCCCACCTCCCAAAAAACCCAGGATGGGGCCCCACACCGGGCCCACTAAACCCGGATGTCCCCCCAACCCCAGCCAACTAACACCCAGGATGTGACCCCCCCCCAGTGACTAACCCCCCAGAATGCGACCCACACCAGCCCCATTTAACCCCAGGATCCCGCCCCCAAACCATCCCTAAACCCCCGGATGTGACCCACCCAGCCACTAACACCCGGGAGGACCCACCCCAAGTTCACTAACACCCAGGTTTGGGGACCCACACCAGCCCCACTAACCTCGGGGATGTGCCCCAAAACCATTTACAAACCCCCCAGGATGCCCCCCCACCCCATTTTAAACTAACACCCAGGATGTGACCCCCCACCAGTCCACTAACCCCAGGATGTGACCCACAACAGCCCCCTAACCCTGGGGATGTGCCCCACACCAGCCCCACTAACACCCAGGATGTAAAAACCCCAAACCCCTGAAACCACAAATAGGTGAGTACCCAGGATGTGACCCACACCACCCAACTAAAAACCCGGGGGGGGGAATGCACCCACCCCCCATCACTAACCCCCAGGATGTGACCCACACCAGTTTTTACTAACACCCGGATGTGACCCACCCCAAATTCTACTAAACCCGGGAAAGGGCCCCCCACCATTTTCAAACACCCGGGATGTGACCCACACCATCCACTAACACCTGGGATTTGCCCTAAAACCGGGTCCACTAACCCCCCGGGAATGCGCCCCAAAACCAGCCCCACAAAACACCCAGGGTGGACCCACACCAGCCCCACAAACACCCAGGTTTGTGACCCACACCATCCACTAACCCCGGATGTGACCCCCCACCAGCCCACAAAACACCTGGATGGGACCCACACCAGTCCACAAAACCCCCCGGGAAAGCTAAGCCTCGACCCCTAAACCCACAAATGGGAGTCCCCGGGAAAGTGCCCCACCCCAGTCCACTAACACCCGGGATGCGACCCCCCACTATTTTATAACACCCAGGATGTGCCCACACCAGTCCACTAACACCCAGTATGTGACCCACCCACCCCACAAACACCAGGAGGGTGCCCCAAAACCAGCCCAACTAACACCCAGGATGTAAACCCACCCCAGTCCCTAAAACCCAAATGTGACCCACCCCCAAGTCAACAACACCCGGGAAAGTGACCCCCCCACCAGCCCACAACCCCCCAGGAGGGTGACCCCAAACGGGGTTCCACAAAACCCCGGGAAATGTGACCCACCCCAGTCAACTAAACCCGGGGATGTGACCCCACCAGCCCACAACACCCAGGATGTGATCCACACCAGCCCTACTAACACCCAGGATGGGGACCCACCCAGCCCACTAAAAACCCGGGATGTGCCCACACCGGGTTCAACAAACACCCAAAATTGTGACCCACACCCAGTCTCTAACCCCCGAATGTGACCCACACCAGTCAACTAACACCCAGGATGTGACCCACACCAGTCCACAAACACCCGGGAAATTTTCCCACACCGCCCAACTAACCCCCAGGATGTGGCCCACACCAGTAAACTAACCCCCAGGATGTGCCCCCACACCACCCAAAAAAACACTTTTGGATGTACCCAAAACCCCCCCAACAAACCCAAAATTTGTGAAAAAAACCCATCTACTAAAAACCCAGGATGTGACCCACACCAGCAACTAACCCCCGGGATGTGACCCAAAACCGTCCACTAACCCCCGGGATGTGCCCACACACCAGTCCCCCAAAACCCCAAAGGAGGTGCCCCACCGGTCCACTAACACCCCGGATGTGCCCCCCACACCATTCCCCCTAAAAACAAGGTGGGACCCGCACCAGCCCACTAACACCCAGTATTTTACCACCCCAGTCCACTAACCCCCAGGTTTGTGACCCACACCAGTCAACTAACACCCGGGAAAGTGACCCCCCCAGTTGCTAACACCCAGAATGGGGACCCACACCAGTCCATTTAACCCCAGGATGCGACCCACACCACCCACAAAAACCCGGGAAAATGTGCCCCACCCGGGTCCACTAACCCCCACCCTGTGACCCACACCAGTCAACTAACCCCCAGAAGGGTGACCCACACCAGTTTACTAACACCCGGGATGTTGCCCCACACCTTCCCACTAAAAACCCGGGATGGGGAACCCCCCCAAAGTCAATAACCCCCTGGATGTGACCCACACCCCCACAAACCCGGGATGTGCCCCACACCAGTCCACAAACACCCAGGATGTGACCCACACCCCCCACTAACACACAGGATGTGCCCCAACCAGCCCCACAAACCCCCCGGAAAGGGTGCCCCCCCACCAGTCCACAAACCCCCGGTTGCCCCCACACCAGCCCACTAACACACAGGTGTGACCCACACCAGTCCACTAACCCCCAGGATGTGACCCCCACCAGCCCAACAAAACACCCGGGAAGTGACCCGCACCAGTCCACTAAAAACCCAGAAAGTGACCAACCAGTCCAAAAAAAACTCCCCAGGATGTGCCCCACACCAGTAAACTAAAAACCCGGGGATTGACCCACACCAGTCTACTAAAAACCCAGAATGGGGACCCACCCCGTCCACTAACCCCCCAGGATGCGCCCCACACCAGCCCCATAACACCCGGATGTGACCCACACCAGTCTCCCTAACACCCAGAATGCGCCCCAACCCAGCCCCAAAAAACCCACCCGGGGATGCGCCCCCACACCAGTCCACTAACACCCAGGATGTGGCCCCCAAAACCCGGCCACTAACACCCAGATGGACCCCCCCTGGTCAACAAACCACCCGAATGTAACCACCCCAGTTTACTAAAACCCAGGATGGACCCACCCCCAGCCACTAAACCCAGGATGTGACCCCACCAGTCCACTAACCCCCAAAGGAGTGACCCACACCATTTCCACTAACCCCCCAGAATGTGCCCCACCCAGCCCACAAACACCCAGGTGTTCCCCACACCATTAAAACTAACACCCGGGGATGTGACCCACACCAGTTTTACTAACACCCAGAATGCGACCCACACCAGTCCACTAACACCCAGGATGCGACCCACACCAGCCACTAAAAACCCAGGATTACCCACCCCCAGCCCCACTAACACCCAGGATTGACCCACACCAGTTCAAAACACCCAGGATGTAAACCCCACCCAGTCCACTAACACCCAGGAGGGTTTTACCCACACCAGTCTACTAAAAACCCGGGATGCCACCCAAAACCAGTTCACTAACACCCAGGTTTGGCCCCAAACCCCAAAGTCCACAAAACCCCCAGGTTGTGACCCCCCAACAGTCCACAAACCCCCTAGGATGTGACCCAACCCATTTCCAACTAACACCCAGGATGCTAAAAATTTCGAGCCCGCAACAACAAATAGGTGAGAAAACCCGGGGATTTTGCCCCCACAAAACCACTAACACCCGGGATCCCGACCCCACCAGCTCACTATCAACCGGGAGGTGCCCCCACCCCAGTCTACTAACCCCCAGGAGGGTGACCCACCCCCTCTACAAAAAACCCGGGATGCCCCCCACCCCGTTCACTAACACCAGGATGTGCCCACACCGGCCCCATTTAAAACACCCAGGATGTGACCCACCCCAGTCCCCCTAACACCTCGGATGTGCCCCCACCCCAAAGTCCACTAACCCCCCGGGTTGCGCCCCACACCATTCCACAAACACCCAGGATGTGCCCCAAAAACCAGTCAATTTAACCCCAAGGACGTGACCCAAAAACCAGTTTTCAAACCCCAAAATGCGGACCCCACCAGTCCACTAACACCCAGGTTTTGCGCCCCACACCGCCCCACAAACCCAAAACCCGGGATGTGACCCACCCCAGCCCACAACACCCAGGAGGGCGCCCCAACACCAGTCCACAAAACACCCGGGATGTGACCCACACCAGTCCTTAAACCCCAGGATTTACCCCCCACCAGTCTACAAACACCCGGGAGGGGTAAACCCACACCTCCACTAACCCCCGGGATGTGACCCACCCCAGTCCACAAAACCCCCCGGGGAAATGTGACCCACACCAGTCCACAAAGGACCCGGGGATGTGACCCACCCCCAACAAATAACCCCCCAGGATTTAAACCCACCCATCCACAAACCACCCAGGATGTGACCCCACCCCCAGTCCACTAACACCAGGATGTGCCCACACCACCCACTAACACCCGGGATGTGACCCACACCAGTCAACAAACCCCCAGGATGTGACCCCACCAGTCCACTAACACCCGGGATGTGATCCCACCAGTCTACAAACCCCCAGGATGTGCCCCACGCCAGCCCACTAAACCAGGATTTTGACCCACACCATTCAACTAACCCCCAAAAGGGTAAAACCCACCCCGGGTCTACTAACCCAGAATGTGACCCACACCAGTTCAACTAACACCCAGGATGTGACCCAAACCAGTCCATAAAAACCCGGGAAAATTTTCCCCCACACCAGTCCACTAACACCCAGGATGGGGCCCCCCCAGAAAACTAACACCCAGGATTGCCCCAAAACCATCCCCTAAAACGTGGATGTGCCCCACCCCGGGTTCAACTAACACCCCAGAATTTTGGACCCAAACCAGTTACTAACCCCCGGAGGGTGACCCCACCAGTCAACAAAACACCCAGGATGGGGACCCACACCAGTCCACTAACCCCCCGGATGTGACACACCCAGTCCACTAACACCCAGGATGTGACCCCACCAGCCCCACAACACACAGGATGTACCCACCCCAACCCCCACTAACCCCCCGGGATTTGGACCCGCACCGTCCACTAAACACCCAGTATGTGCCCACACCATCCCATTTAACCCCCGGGATTTTGACCCAAAAACAGTAAATTTAACCCCCGGGAAAGTGCCCACACCAGCCCTGCTAACACCCAGAATGCGACCCACACCAGTCCACTAACACCCGGGATGCGACCCAAAACCATCCCCCCCCCCCTTAAAAACCCAGGATTTGCCCCACACCAGTCCAAAAAACCCCCCGCAGGTGACCCACACCAGTCAATTTAACCCCCCAAAAAGTGACCCACCCCATTTAACTAACACCCGGGTTGTAAACCCACACCAGTCCACTAACACCCGGGATGGACCCACCACCCAGTAACTCCCCCCGGGATGTGACCCCCACCAGTCCAAAACACCCCGGGAAAGGGGCCCCCAAAACCCTTCCATTTAAACCCCCGGTTTTGGCCCCCACCATTCCACTAACACCCGGGAGGGTGCCCACACCACCCACAAACCCCCAGGATGTGACCCCCACCCTTCCACTAAACCGGTTGTGACCCCCCACCAGCCCACTAAAAACACGGGGATGTGACCCACACCACCCAAAAACCCCCCGGGATGTGACCCCCCCCAAAGTCCATTTAAACCCAGGATGTGACCCGCACCTTCCCTAACCCCCCCAGTATGGGGACCGACCCAGTCCACTAACCCCAAAATTTGTAAACCCACACCATTAACAAAACCCCAGGATGTGCCCCACACCAGTCTACAAAAACCCCCAGAAGCGCCCCCAAAAACCAGCCCCACAAACCACCCGGGATGGGACCCCACACCAGTCCCCCTAACACCCAGGATGTGACCCCAACCAGTCTATTTAAACCCCGAATGCGACCCACACCAGTCCAATAACACCCGGGTTTCGACCCCCCCATCCACTAACCCCCCAGGAGGGTGACCCACCCCCTTTTTCCACAAACACCCACATGTGACCCCCCCCAGTCAACTAACACCCAGAAGGGGTGAACCAAAACCATTTTATAACACCCAGGATTTTGACCCAAAACCAGCCCCACTAACCCCCAAAGGAAAGTGCCCCCACCCCAGCCCACTAACCCCCAGGAGGGTAAACCCACACCAGTCCACTAACACCCGAATGTGACCCACACCAGCCCACAAACCCCCGGATGTAAACCCCACACCGTCAACTAACCCCCCGGGATGTGCCCCACCCCCAGTCAAATAACACCCCGGGGAATGGGGACCCACACCAGTCCACTAACACCCGGGATGGGGACCCCCCCAAAAGTCCACTAACCCCCAGGATGGGGCCCCCAAAACCGCCCCACTAACCCCCAGGAGTGACCCACACCAGTTCACTAACAACCCAGGATTGGAACCCCCCCCTTCCACAAACCCCCAGGATGGATCCCACACCGTCTACAAAACCCCCAGGATGCCACCCACACCAGTTCACTAACACCCAGGATGTGACCCACCCAGTCCACTAACACCCGGATGGGCCCCACAACAGTCCACAAACACCTGGGAAAGTGACCCACACCATCCACAAACCCCCCCGGATGCTAAGACTCGAGCCCTGCAACAACAAATGGGGTGAGTACCCAGGATGTGACCCACACCAGTCCACAAACACCCGGGAAATCCCGACCCACACCAGCTCATATAAACCCCGGATGGGGCCCCCACACCATTTCTAACAACCCCAGGATGTAAACCCACCCCCAGTCACAACACCCGGGAATCCCCCCAAAACCCAGTTCACTAAAAACCCAGGATGTTACCCACCCCAGCCCACTAACACCCGGGGATTGCCCCACACCAGCCCAAACTAACCCCCTCGGATGTGACCCACACCGGGTCCACAAAACACCCAGGATGCGCCCCCAACACCCCCACTAACACCCAGGATGTGGACCCACACCAGTCAACTAACCCCGGGACGTCCCCAAACACCGGGTCGGGAAAACACCCAGAATGCGACCCACACCAGCCCCACTAACACCCAGGTTTCGACCACACCAGTCCACAAACACCCAGGAGGGAAACCCCACACCATCCACTAACACCCAGGATGCCCCCCCACACCACCCCACTAACCCCCGGGATGTCCCCCAAAACCCCGGGCCCCATTAACACCCGGAAAGTGCCCCAAACCGGGTTCCCAACCCCCAGTTTTGGGGAACCCAAACCAGTCCACTAAAAAACCCAGGTGGGGACCCACCCTTTTTCCATTTAACCCACCCAGGATGTGCCCCACACCGCCCACTAAACCCAGGATGTGACCCACCCCAGTCAACTAACACCCGGGATGTACCCACACCAGCCCACTAACAAAAGGATGGGGGCCCCCAAAACCAGCCCCCCTAACACCCAGGATGTGACCCACCCCAAAGTCCACAAAACACCTAGGTTGGGGGCCCCCACCCCCAGTTCCACAAAACACCCAGGAGTAAGACTCAAACCCCTGAAACCAAAAATAGGTGAGCCCCCCCGGGATGTGACCACACCATCCACAAAACACCCAGGTTTCGCCCCCACACCAGTTCACTTAACCCCCAGGATTGCCCCCACACCATTCCCCAAAACCCCCAGTATTTGACCCACACCAGCCCAACAAACACCCGGATGTGCCCACCCCAGCCCCACTAACACCCAGGTTTGGGGCCCCACACCAGTCCACTAACACCCAGGATGTGACCCAAAACCTTTCACTAACCCCCAGGTGTAAACCCAAAAACCAAAGCCAAACACCCGGGATGGACCCACACCAGTCCACAAACACCCGGGTTTGGACCCACAACAGCCCAACAAAACCGGTGTGACCCACCCCCATCCCCCCTAAACCCCAGGTTGTGACCCAACCCCAGTCCACTAACCCCCCAGGAGGGCGCCCCCAAAACCATCCACTAACACCCAGGATGTGACCCACCCACCCACTAAAAACCCGGGAAGGGGACCCAAAACCAGCCCCATTTAAAAACCCCAGGTTTGGGGCCCACACCAGTCCACTAAAAACCCCGGGATGGCCCCAAAACCAGCCCCACTAACCCCCGGGAATGGACCCCACCAGTCCATAACACCCGGGGATGCGACCCACCCAGTCCACTAACCCCCGGATGTGACCCACCCCACCCATTTAACCCCAGGATGGGGACCTCACCCGGCCATTTAACCCCAGGATTAACCCACCCCAAAGTAAAACTAAAACCCCCAGGATGCAAACCCAACACCAGTCCACTAACCCCAGGATTTTCCCCCAAAACCCCCATCCACTAACCCCCAGGATTTTGCCCCACACCAATCCCCAAAAAACCTGGGAGGTGACCAAAACCAGTCAACTAAAAACCGAGGATGTGACCCACACCAGCCCCATAACCCCCAGGTTTGCACCCACACCATTCCACTAACACCCGGGATGTCCCCACACCAGCCCATAACACCCGGGAAATGTGACCCACACCTTCCAAAAAACCCCCGGGTGTGACCCCACCAATCCCTAAACCCAGGATGTGACCCACCCCTTTCCACTAAAGCCCCGGGATTTTTCCCCACAACAGCCCAACTAACACCCGGGAAAGGGGACCCAAAACCATCCACTAACCCCCAAAAGTACCCACAACCACCACTAACACCCGGGATGTAAACCTGCACCGGTTCACAAACACCCAGGATTCACCCACACCACCCATTGCCCCCAGGTCCCTATTTTACTGTAGGTAAACCCAGGAAAAACAGGTGTTTTAAAAGGAAACCCACCAAAATATTTTCCTCGTCCCGGGGGTTTGAACCCGGATCCATGTGTTGGGGGAGTGCGCTCCCATCCCCCCCCCCCCCCAAAAACGGGAGCACTCCCCCACCCCCTTTTACAAACCCTCCCTTCTGATTTTTCCCGCCCTCCAGAGACTTTATCAACACAGTACAAGGAAATATGAAGACTGAAGAACTGGATATAAGAGTTGAGGTAATCTGTCCCTCTGCCGTGTTGTTACTGAAGACATCTGTAGTGTGTCTCTAGCAGTAGTAGCAGCAGTAGTGTACTCACCTATTTGTGGTAGCAGGGGTCGATTCATAGCTCCTGGCCCCGCGCGTGTGTGTGTATGCATACTCAGTTTATAAGGTGGCCCGGTGGCCTGGTTGGTAAAGCTCCCGCTTCACACACGGAGGGCCCGGGTTCGATTCCCGGCGGGTGGAAACATTTCGACACGTTTCCTTACACCTGTTGTCCTGTTCACCTAGCAGCAAATAGGTACCTGGGTGTTAGTCGACTGGTGTGGGTCGCATCCTGGGGGACAAGATTAAGGACCACAATGGAAATAAGTAGACAGTCCTCGATGACGCACTGACTTTCTTGGGTTATCCTGGGTGGCTAACCCTCCGGGGTTAAAAATCCGAACGAAATCTTACCATATCTTATCTTATCTTACAGTATTTTAATTCTGCTGCTGAAGTATTCTTGACTGGCGGTGAGAGGAGAATTAAATGGAATGTTAATGGCCCACATCCTGGCTTTAAGCGCCATTAACCGACCAACAAAAATATATATATACCCAGAGATGTGGATTTCACAGCATAATGCTCAATAAGGTTTTTGTTGGGCCTAAAATATTTTTTACTCTTATGGCACGAGTGAAAGGCATCTTTCACTCGTGTAATTGATAGAACTTACACCTGAGTTAACTTGGTCTAGCCAGTTAAGGTGGATATTCCTGACAGTGTCTGAGAGTTTGCTTGAAGCAAGGTACGTATATACTTCCAGAGTGAAGATACTAGGGGTATATACTTCCAGAGTGAAGATACTAGGGGTATATACTCCCAGAGTGAAGATACTGGTGGTATATACTCCCAGAGTGAAGATACTGTTGGTATCCAGAGTGAAGATACTAGGTATTACTTCCAGAGTGAAGACCTGGGGGGATATATTTCCCAAAGGTGAAGAACTAGGGGTATATAATTCCAGGTAAAGATACTAGGGGTATATACTTCCGACGAAGATACGGGGGTAATTTTCCAAGTGAAGATCTAGGGTATATACTTCCAGAGTGAAGATACTAGGGAAATAAAACTTCCAGAGTGAAGATACTAGGGGTATATACTTCCAGAGCGAAGATACTAGGGGTATATACTTCCAGAGTGAAGATACTAGGGGTATATACTTCCAGAGTGAAGATACTAGGGGTATATACTTCCAGAGTGAAGATACTAGGGGTATATACTTCCAGAGTGAAGACACTAGGGGTATATACTTCCAGAGCGAAGATACTAGGGGTATATACTTCCAGAGTGAAGATACTAGGGGTATATACTTCCAGAGTGAAGATACTAGGGTAATACTTCCAGAGGAAGATACTAGGGGTATATCCCTTCCAGAGTGAAGATACTAGGGGTATATACTTCCAGAGTGAAGATACTAGGGGTATATACTTCCAGAGTGAAGATACTAGGGGTATATACTTCCAGAGTGAAGATACTAGGGGTATATACACCCAGAGTGAAGGTACTGGGGGTATATACACCCAGAGTGAAGGTACTGGGGTATTCCCAAGAGTGAAGGTACTGGGGTATACCCCAGAGTGAAGGTGCTGGGGGTATATGCACCCAGAGTGAAGGTACTGGGGTATTCCCTAGAGTGAAGGTATGGGGTATATCCCAGAGTGAAGGTACTGGGGTATTCCCCAGAGTGAAGGTACTGGGGTATACCCCAGAGTGAAGGTACTGGGGGTATATACACCCAGAGTGAAGGTACTGGGGTATACCCCAGAGTGGAAGGGTACTGGGGGTATATACACCCAGAGTGAAGGCACTGGGGTATACCTCAGAGTGAAGGTACTGGAGTATACCCCAGAGTGAAGGTACTGGGGTATACGTCAGAGTGAAGGTACTGAAGTATATCCCAGAGTGAAGATACTGGGATATACCCAGAGTGAAGGTACTGTGATATTCCTCAGAGTGAAGGTACTGGGGTATACCTCAGAGTGAAGGTACTGGGGTATACCTCAGAGTGAAGGTACTGAGTATACCCCAGAGTGAAGGTATTGGGATATACCTCAGAGTGAAGGTACTTGGGTATACCTCAGAGTGAAGGTACTGGGGTACACCTCAGAGTGAAGGTACTGGAGTATACCCCAGAGTGAAGGTACTGGGATATACCTCAGAGTGAAGGTACTGGGGTATACCCCAGAGTGAACGTACTGGGATATACCTCAGAGTGAAGGTACTGGGATATACCTCAGAGTGAAGGTACTGGGATATAACCTCAGAGTGAAGATCTGGGGTATCCCTTCAGAGTGAAAAATAGGGATATACCTCAGATTGAAATTCCTGGGGTATACCTCAGAGTGAAGGTACTGGGATATACCTCAGAGTGAAGGTCCTGGGGTAAAACCCTCAGAGTGAAGGTACTGGGTTATACCTCAAAGTGAAGGTACTGGGTATACCTCAGACTGAAGGTACTGGGTTTTACCCAGAGTGAAGGTACTGGGGTAAAACCTCAGAGTGAAGGTACTAGAGTATACCCAGAGTGAAGGTACTAGGGATATACCTCAGATGAAGGTACTGGGGTTTATACCTCAGAGTGAAGGTACTGGGATATACCCAGAAGTGAAGGTACTGGGGTATATCCCAGAGTGAAGGTACTGGGGTATACCCCAGAGTGAAGGTACTGGGATATACTTCCAGAGTGAAGGTACTGGGATATACCCAGAGTGAAGGTACTGGGGTAAAACTCCAGAGTGAAGGTACTGGAGTATACCCCAGAGTGAAGGTTACTGGGATATACCCAGAGTGAAGGATACTGGGAAATAACTCAGAGTGAAGGACTGGGATATAACTCAGAGTGAAGGTACTGGGGTATACCTCAGAGTGAAGGTACTGGGTATACCCCAGAGTGAAGGTACTGGGATATACCCCAGAGTGAAGGTACTGGGTATACCTCAGAGTGAAGGTACTGGGGTATACCCAGAGTGAAGGTACTGGGGATATACCTCAGAGTGAAGGTACTGGGATATACCCCAGAGTGAAGGTACTGGGGTTTACCAGAGTGAAGGTACTGGGGATACCCCAGAGTGAAGGTACTGGGATATACCTCAGAGTGAAGGTACTGGGATATACCTCAGAGTGAAGGTACTGGGGTATACCTCAGAGTGAAGGTACTGGGGTATACCCAGAGTGAAGGTACTGGAATTACCCAGAGTGAAGGTACTGGGTATACCTCAGAGTGAAGGTACTGGGTATACCTCAGAGTGAAGGTACTGGGATATACCTCAGAGTGAAGGTACTGGGATATACCCCAGAGTGAAGGTACTGGGGTATACCCAGAGTAAAGGGTACTGGGATATACCTCAGAGTGAAGGTACTGGGGTATACCTCAGAGTGAAGGTACTGGAGTATACCCCAGAGTGAAGGTACTGGGATATACTTCAGAGTGAAGGTACTGGGATATATCTCAGAGTGAAGGTACTGGGGTATACCTCAGAGTGAAGGTACTGGAGTATACCCAAGAGTGAAGGTACTGGGATATACCTCAGAGTGAAGGTACTGGGATATACCTCAGAGTGAAGGTACTGGGGTATACCTCAGAGTGAAGGTACTGGGATGTACCTCAGAGTGAAGGTACTGGGGTATACCTCAGAGTGAATACTGGATATCCCTCAGAGTGAAGGTACTGGGGTATACCTCAGAGTGAAGGTACTGGAGTATACCCAAGAGTGAAGGTACTGGGATATACCTCAGAGTGAAGGTACTGGGATATACCTCAGAGTGAAGGTACTGGGGTATACCTCAGAGTGAAGGTACTGGATATACCCTCAAGTGAAGGTACTGGGGTATACCTCAGAGTGGAACTTACTGGGATTACCTCAGAGTGAAGGTACTGGGGTATACCTCAGAGTGAAGGTACTGGGATATACCTCAGAGTGAAGGTACTGGAGTATACCCCAGAGTGAAGGTACTGGGATATACCTCAGAGTGTAAGGTACTGGGGATATACCTCAGAGTGAAGGTACTGGGGTATACCCCAGAGTGAAGGTACTGAGGTATACCTCAGAGTGAAGGTACTGGGGTATACCTGAGAGTGAAGGTACTGGAATATACCTGAGAGTGAAGGTACTGGGATATACCTCAGAGTGAAGGTACTGGGATATACCTCAGAGTGAAGGTACTGGGATATACCTCAGAGTGAAGGTACTGGAGTATACCCCAGATTGAAGGTACTGGGATATACCTCAGAGTGAAGGTACTGTGATATACCTCAGAGTGAAGGTACTGGGGGATACTTCAGAGTGAAGGTACTGGGATATACCTCAGAGTGAAGGTACTGGGGTATACCCAGAGTGAAGTACTGGGGAATACCCAGAGTGAAGGTACTGGGATACCCAGAGTGAAGGTACTGGGATATACCTCAGAGTGAAGGTACTGGGTATACCTCAGAGTGAAGTACTGGGGTATACCCCAGAGTGAAGGTACTGGGATATACCCAGAGTGAAGGTACTGGATATACCTCAGAGTGAAGGTATGGGGTATACCTCAGAGTGAAGGTACTGGGATATACCTCAGAGTGAAGGTACTGGGATATACCCCAGAGTGAAGGTACTGGGATATACCTCAGAGTGAAGGTACTGGGATATACCCCAGAGTGAAGGTACTGGGTATACCCCAGGTGAGGGTACTGGATATACCTCAGAGTGAAGGTACTGGGATATACCTCAGAGTGAAGGTATGGATATACCTCAAGTGAAGGTACTGGGGTATACCTCAGAGTGAAGGTACTGGGATATACCTCAGAGTGAAGGTACTGGATATACCTCGAGTGAAGGTATGGGTATACCCAGAGTGAAGGTACTGGGTATACCTCAGAGTGAAGGTACTGGGATACCTCAGAGTGAAGGTACTGGGGATATAACCTCAAAGTGAAGTACTGGGATATACCTCAGAGTGAAGGTACTGGGGATATACCTCAGAGTGAAGGTACTGGGTATATACCTCAGAGTGAAGGTACTGGGATATACTCAGAGTGAAGGTACTGGGATATACCCAGAGTGAAGGTACTGGGTATACCTCAGATGAAGGTACTGGGATATACCTCAGAGTGAAGGTACTGGTATACCTCAGAGTGAAGGTACTGGATATACCTCAGAGTGAAGGTACTGGGTATACCTCAAGTGAAGGTACTGGATATACCTCAGAGTGAAGGTACTGGATATACCTCAGAGTGAAGGTACTGGATATACCTCAGAGTGAAGGTACTGGATATACCTCAGAGTGAAGGTACTGGGTATACCTCAGAGTGAAGTACTGGGTATACCTCAGAGTGAAGGTACTGGATATACCAGAGTGAAGGTACTGGGTATACATCAGAGTGAAGGTACTGGGATATACCTCAGAGTGAAGGTACTGGGATATACCTCAGAGTGAAGTACTGGGTATACCTCAGAGTGAAGGTACTGGGATATACCTCAAGTGAAGGTACTGGGATATACCTCAAGTGAAGGTACTGGATATACCTCAGAGTGAAGGTACTGGGATATACTCAGAGTGAAGGTACTGGATATCCCTCAGAGTGAAGGTACTGGGATATATCTCAGAGTGAAGGTACTGGGATATACCTCAGAGTGAAGGTACTGGGGTATACCTCAGAGTGAAGGTACTGGGATATACCTCAAGTGAAGTACTGGGGTATACCTCAGAGTGAAGGTATGGGATATACCCCAGAGTGAAGGTACTGGGATATACCCAGAGGAAGGTACTGGGTATACCTCAGAGTGAAGGTACTGGGATATACCTCAGAGTGAAGTACGGATATACCTCAGAGTGAAGGTACTGGATATACCTCAGAGTGAAGGTACTGGGGTATACCTCAGAGTGAAAGTACTGGGATATACCCCAGAGTGAAGATACTGGGGTATACCTCAGAGTGAAGGTACTGGGATATACCCAGAGTGAAGTACTGGGATATACCTCAGAGTGAAGGTACTGGGTATACCTCAGAGTGAAGGTACTGGGTATACTCAGAGTGAAGGTACTGGAAATACCTCAGAGTGAAGGTACTGGGGTATACCTCAGAGTGAAGGTACTGGGATATACCTCAGAGTGAAGGGACTGGGTATACCTCAGAGTGAAGTACTGGGATATACCTCAGAGTGAAGGTACTGGGTATACCTCAGAGTGAAGGTACTGGATATACCTCAGAGTGAAGGTACTGGGATATACCTCAGAGTGAAGGTACTGGGTATACCTCAGAGTGAAGGTACTGGGGTATACCTCAGAGTGAAGGTAACTGGGATAACCTCAAAAAGTGAAGGTTCTGGGGTAAAACCTCAGAGTAAAGGTACTGGGGGATACCCTCCAAGGGAAAGGGGGTTAACTGGGATATCCCCTCCCAGATAAAAGGTTTTCCTGGGAAATATACCCCGATTGAAGGTCCCTACCCCATCCATTACCCCCATTTAAAACGGCCCAACACATTTACCTCCGTTAAAACCCAGTTTTAAAACCTCCCCAACACATTTACCCTCCGTTAAAAACCCATTTAAATCCCCCCCCAACACATTTACCACCGTTTAAAAACGCCCAGTTTAAAACCCCCTTCCCAACCCACGGGGTTTTAATCCCAAACTTTAAAAATTTTAAAAAAGGGGGAAAAGGGCCCCGACAAAACACCCCCCAAACCAACAGCAACACTTTTTTACAGGTTTTGTTTCCCAGGAACCCTACCCTTTGGAAAGGACCCCTCCCCCTTCCCCAAACCCAATCCCCCCCCTCCCCCCTCCCTTTTACCCCCCCCCCCACCCATTGAAACCGGTCCCCCACTTGCCGCCACCCACTTTTAAAGGGGAAAATTAAAACCCCCCCACTCAGTTTATGTCCCCAGTAAAGGGGGAAACTGGGGCCCCATTTCTTGGCAACTCAAAAACACGCCGGGTTTTGTTTTGGCACAGTGGACCTAACTGGGGAGGGGGTGCCAGATAGGCCCTAACAAAACTTTTTCTGTCCCCCCCGCAAATAATTTGGGCCGGGAAAACCCCTTGCCGGTCACATTTTAGTTTAAACCCGGCTGGAAAACAACCCTTTTGGGTATTTCTTAAAAAATTTAAGTCCTTTAAATCCCCTAAAATTGATGCAACAATAAGACCTTTAGCTACTCATGAAGCAACTAAAACGAAACCAAAAAATACCCCCTAAACCAAATTCAGTGATGCAATTTTTATACAAAACCAAAGCTGACATCAGTGAGGGGCAACTATACAGACCAAAAGGCTGACTCATAAATGTACTACAAATACAACAAAAGGCGCATCATGGATGAAACTCTTATACAGACCAAAAAGTTTGAAAAATCAGGGGATGAAACCCTAAAAAAAGACCATACGGGACATCCGTAAAATTTTTGCACAATATCAGAAAAGAGCTGACATAAGTGATGTACAAACTAAACAAAACCAAATAGCTGAACATAAAATGTGCAAACAAAATAAAAGACCAGACCCTGCCCATCATGAAGGTAACAAAAACTAAAACAACCATGGGTTTACCATAAATGTGCAACTTTTATAGACCATGGGGCCCATCAGTGATGCAACCCTTAGCAAAAAACCAAAAGGCCGACATAAAATGTTGGAAACCCTATACGACCATAGCTCCCATCAGTGATGGCAATTTATAAAAAGCCCAGGGGGCTGACATTCCAGTGATTTTAATTTTATTTTATACAGACCAAAAAATAGCAGACATCAGTGATGCAACTAATACAAAGACCCAGAGCCTGACATCAGTGATGAAAAAAACTATAAAAAGACCATAGCTGCCCAAAAATTTGAAGGAAACTAATTTAAAACAACCATAGCTGACATCGGGGTGATGAAACTAAAATTAGAACCATAGCTGACACCCAGTGATTACCTTACTATAAAAAGACCCTTTTTTAAGCTGAAAAATCAGTGATGGTACTCTATACAGAACCATCCCTAAACATGAGTGTTTGCAACCATAAAAGACCAGAAGCTGAAATTCCAAGTGATGTACTACTATACAGAACCAAAAAGCGGGAAAACCAAAAGTGAGGGGTACTACTATACAAAACCTTAGCTGACATAAAAGGGGATGCAACTAAAAACAGACCAGCCCGGGGAACCATCAGGGGATGAAACTACTAAAAATAGACCAAGCTGACATCATGATGACAAAACTATTAGAACCAGGGGGCTGACATCGTGATGTACAACTAAAAAAGCCAAAAGAGTTTAAAAAATCAGTAATGGAAACTACTATACGGGAACCATAGTTTTTAAAAACATCATGATGAAATTTTTAAAACAGACCAAGCTGACATCAGTGATGTACTACTATATAACCAGAGCTGACACATGATGTACTACTAATAGACCAGAGCTGCCCATCAGTGATGTACACAATAAAAAAGCCCCTTTTTTTAAGGAAACAGCTTTTTGGGGAAAAATTTAAAGGTAAAATTTTTGTCCCCAGGATGCGACCCACACCAGTCGACTAGCTCCCAGGAAAAAACCGATTTTACTGCTGGGTAAACGGGTTTGTAGGGGGTAAGGTGACTAGAAACCCGGGTTACTTATTTTACTGCTAGGTGAACGGGGAAAATAGGTGAAAGGTGCTATCCCAAAGGAAATTATTTTACTGCAAAGGTGAATTAGACAGCGGGTGTCTTAAGGAAACACCCCTATTGTATCCCCTAATCCCGGGGGATGGGAACTACAAGATCCATTGTGTGCCCTCAGTATGCACCAACCCCCCTAGGGGGTTCACCTGGGGGTTTGGGTTTTTTAAGGTCTGTCAAACCTCACGAGGGTAAAAAAATTTTTAAGGGCTGCGGGAAACCAACGCCAATCAAGCCCACTAAAAATTTCCCCAAATTAAGGGAAAGCCCTGGGGGAATTTTATGCATTTACTCGGGGCCAAAATTTTTACCCCCCAAACTTCATTTTTTAAATTTAAAAAGCACGGAACTCAGTGACCCCTTTCCCCTTTGGGACATTTTTCCCAAAACCTTTTCTTTTTTCTCAAACGAAAATTCCCCGGGCATTCTAGTACTCTGGGGTTTTAAAGGGAACCTATCTTGTGTCTACTTTGCATTTTTTTTTTATTTACAGTTGTATCTGGAGTAGTGTCAAGGTATACATTTAAAACAATGTACTTGAAATTTGTGGACTGGCTATTTATACTTTAAACTTTGGACACAAATGCTACGAAGGGGTTTTTCATTAAAGGGTATAATTGCCTGTATATACCGCATATTTTACTTGAAGAAATAATTAGTGTTTTTGCGCTTCGATGAAAATCCGCACTTCACCTATATTAACCAAAAATTCTTCAAAAGTATTACCAGCCACTTCCGTAGTAATATCCAGCCCAAATTTAACCGTAGTATTACAGACCCATCCTTCAAATTTGTAATTTTCCGACCACCCACCGTGATTACCCCAGACCTTTTCGCGTGTAAATAAGTTATTTTCCCCCAGTATTATCCAGAACCATCTTACGTAGAAAATCCAGACCACCTTCACCTTTGTTTTTTACCCACCATTTTACCTAGTTTTAAAACCCGGCCATTTCACCGTGTTTTTGGGCCACCTTCCCGTTAGTAAAACCAAAACCTCCCCCCAATTAAAAAGCCTTCCTTTACCTTTTGTAATTCCCCACCTTCCTTTATTTAAATTTAGCAGAAACCCGGGGCCCTACTCATATTACCCCATCTTTTCCCTTTATTCCAGCCCATCTTACCTGGTTTTCCAGGATTTTTCCTTCACCATAGTTTTACAATTTAGTAGTTTTTCCAGGACCATCCTTCACCGTAGTAATATCCAGCCACCTTCACCGTAGTAATATCCGAATCCTTACTGTAGAAATATAGGCCCTCCTTCCGTGAAATTCCGGATACTTCCCATTTTTACCCAGGGGGCCCTTCCCATTTTTCCAGACCCCCTTCCCCTTTAGTAATATCCAGACCATCTTCCCCGTAGAATATCCGGGCCCCCTTCACGTGAAATTCCAGACCATCTTCCGTAGTAATATCCAACCACCCCTTAACATAGTAATTCCGCCATCCTTACGTAGTAATATCCAACCTCTTCAGGTAGTAATTCCCAGACAATCCTTCACGTAGTAATACCCAAACCCATCCTTCGCCAGTAATCCCAGACTTCCTTCACTATTTATACCAAAAAACCTCCGTAAAAATTTTCAGCCCACCCTTCATATTATATCCAGCCCATCCTTCCCCTAGTAATATCCAGACCATCCTTCACCTTGAAATACCCAGAATCCTTTCACTTAGAAATATCAACCATCCTTACCTAGTTATCCCCCCCAAAATTTTCCCCGTGTATACCCAGACCATCCTTCACCTAGTAATTTCCCGCCCTTTCCTTCACGATAATTCCAGAAAATCCTTCATTTAGTAACATCCAACCCCTTTACCTAGTAATATCAAGCCTCCTTCACCGTAGTAATATAGCCTCCCCGTAGTAATATCGGCCCCCACTTCACCTTAAAATATCAAGACCATTTCACCGTAGAATTTTAAACCCATATTCACTGTGAAAATACCGACCACCCTTCACTGTAATTCCGATCCTTCCCCCTAGTAATATCCGCATCCTTCACGTTAGTAAATCCGACCATCCTTCAGGTAGTAATATCAAGACCACCTTCAATGTAATATCCAGCCACCCTTACCATAGTAATACCAACAATCCTTCATCTTAGTAAATCAGACCATCTTCACTTGTAATTCCAACCCATCCTTCACGTGTAATACCCAGACCATCCTTCAGTAGAAATACCAGCCCATCCTTCACGTAGTATACCCCAGACATCCTGCCATGAAATACCAGACCATCCTCAGTAGAAATACCCCAGACCATTCTTAGGGTAGAAATATCCAGACCATTTTCCCCATAGAAATTTCCCAGCCACCTTCAGTTAGTATATAGACCATCCTTCAGCTAGAAATTTCCAGAAACCCTTCACCGTTAATACCCAGCCCCATCCTTCACTTTAGTAATATCGCCTCCTTTTACATGTTATATCCAACCCCCTTCAGTAGTTACCCAGACATCCTTCAGAAAAAAATTCCGACCATCCTTCCGTAGTAATTCCAGGACCACCTTACCATAATAAATAAAGTCCTTCTTTTTCCCAGCTTTTAAAGAAATATCGACTCCTTCACAAAGTAATTCCAGCCCATCCTTCACGTAGTAATATCCGGGACCTTTCCCCCCTTTTTCACCCCCTTTTTAGAAATTTAAATCCAAAGGGAAAACCATCCTTCCCTGTTTTTCCAGCCCATTTATTGTAATACCAAACCATCCTTACCTAGTAATATCCAGACCTCCTTCCTAGAAATATCCAGACCTCCTTCCCCAATTTAAACCCCAAGAAACCAAATCTTCCCCATAGTAATATCCAGACCATCCTTCACTAGTAATATCCGAATCTTCACCTTAGTAAAATATCCAGCACCTTCCGTGTATTATCCAGACCATCCTTCACTTTAAAATACCCAACCATCTTACCTAGTATACCAAAACCATCCTTACATGTAATATAAAACCCAAACTTCATTTAGAAATATCCAGCACCCTTTCCGTAGTAATACCGGGACATCTTCAGAGAATATCCAGAAAATCCTTCACTAGTTTTTAAAAATCCAAACAACCTTCCCATTTAATTTAGACCTCCTTCCCCTTAGTATATCCAGAATCCTTTCACTGAAAATTTTCAGACCCCCACTTAGAAATCCGCACCCCCCCAAGTTATAGACATTTCAAAAAATTATTCCAGCCCCCCCGAGTAAATAAACCCTCTTTCCATTTATCCGACCACTTCCCCATGAATATCCAAGACCATCCTTCCCCGGTTATGCCTCCCCACTGAAATCGCCTCTTCCCCCTTTTTAATTTCCCATCCCCCCAGTAGTAATATAGCCCCCTTCCGGAGTAATCCAGACAACCTTTAAATTTTAGAAACCAGGACATCCTTCAATAGAAATATAAAACCACCCTTTCCAGTAATTAGCCCTCCTTCAGTGTAATATAAGACCATCCTTCCCCCAATTTTAATATCCAGCCCTCTTCACCTGAAATACCCAGACCCTTTTTTACTTCTAAATCCGCCTCTTCCCCATAGTAAACCCGCCCCTCCTTTACCTTAGAATACCCAGACCATCTTAAAAGTAGTAATTCCAGACCACCTTCACGTGTAATTTCCAGAACCATCCTTTAGCATAGTTATCCAGACCATCCATAGCATAGTAATATCCGACCATTTTTCATGTAGTAATACCAGCCACCTTCACCATAGAATACCCGCCCCACCCTTTCAGGTAGTATACCCCAGACCACCCTTCCTTGTAATCGCGACCATCCTTCCCCGTGTAATATCCAGCCCATCCTTCACAATGTAATATCCAGCCCACCCTTCACCTAGTTATATCCAGACCATCCTTCACCGTAGTAATATCCAGATTATTCACTGAGTAATTCCGGACACCTTACTGTGAAATTTCCAGACCCCTTCACCAAAATAATCCCCCGACATCCTTCGCTAGTAATATCCAGTCTCCTTCCCCTGTAAATATCCGACCTCCTTTCCCTGTGAAATATCACCATTCTTCAGGTAGTAAATATCCAGGCCACCCTTCCCATAGTAATATCCAGCCCAATCCTTGGTAGAAATATCCAGACCATTTTTTCCTAGTAATATGCAGACCTCCTTCCCCTAGTAATTTGAACCCCCTTCACAATGTAATATCCAGACCATCCTTCACCGTAGTAATATCCAGACCATCCTTCACCATAGTAATATCCAGACCATCCTTCACCGTAGTAATATCCAGACCATCCTTCACCGTAGTAATATCCAGACCATCCTTCACCATAGTAATATCCAGACCATCCTTCAGCGTAGGAATTCCCCGCAAGGGCCACATCCTTCACATAGAAATATCCGGACCCCCTTCCCTGTAGTAATATCCAGACCATTTCCCGTAGAATATCCAGCCCATTTTCACCGTAGTAATTCCAGCCATCCTTCCATTTTGTAAACCCAAACCAAACCTTCCCCTAGTAATATCCAGACCACCCTTACAGAGTAATTCCAGCCTCCTTCAGGTAGAAATTCGCAACCCTTCATGTGAAAATACCCAGACCACCCTCCCAGCACGAAATATCCGAGCATCCTTCAGTTTTATAATATCCAGACCCAATAGCGTAGTAATTTCAGCCCATCCCTTAAACATAGTAATACCCAGACCATCTGCACCATAGAAATATCCAGACCATCCTTCACGTATAATATCCAGCCCATTTTCCCACCATAGTATATCCGACCATATTCACTTTTGAAATATCCAGACCACCCTTCCCCGTGTAATATCCAGCCTTTTCAGGGAGAATATCCAGACAACCCTTATCTTGTAAACCCGACCACCCTTCCCCATGAAATTTTCAAGACAATCCTTCACCATGTAATATGGAGCCCCCTTCATGTAGTAATATACAACCATCCTTCACCGCGTAAAACCCAGCCATCTTCACCGTAGAAATATCCAGACCATCCTTCACTGTACTTATCCAGACCCTTCTTCCCCTTTTAATATCCAGCCCCACCCTTACCTTTGTAATATCCGCCCCATCATTCACTTGTAATATCCGCCATCCTTCACGTAGTTTTAAAAAAACCCACCCTTCAGCATAGTAATATCCGACCATCCTTCCCTAGTTATATCCAGAAAAACCCTTCTTTGTAAACCCAGCCATCCTTCACATGTAATACCCGACCCCCTTATTTAGTAATACCCAGCCATCCTTCCCTAGTAATACCAATCCTTCACCGTAGTAATATCCAGCCATCCTTTCATTTTTAATTTCCTGTAATACTTCACCGAGTAATACCAGACATCCTTAAATGTAGTAATTCCAGACACCTTACTTAGTAATTCCGCCCCATCCTTCACCATAAATAATCCGCCACCTTAGCTGAAATTTTCCGGGACCATCCTTCCCTTATTTAATTCCAGCCCACCCTTCACTTAGAATCCAGCCCTTTCTTGGTAGAAATTTCCAGACCCCCCCAAAAGTATATCGACCATCCTTCCCGTGTAAATCCGACCATCCTTACTTTATTTTTTCCAGCCCCTTCCTCCCTTAGTTTTAGTAATTCGGACCTCCTTACCAGTAATATCCAGCCTCTTAAATTAGTAATACCCAGACCTCCTTACGAGTAATACCCGCCCATCCTTCAAAAAGAAAATTTCAGCCCTCTTACCTGTAAAAAAACCAGCCCTTTTCACCTGAATATCCAGACCATCCTTACCTGTAATATCCGAACCTTCACTTAGTAAATCCGATCATCCTTAAACGTAGTAATATCCAGACCATCTTCACCGTAGTATACCCAACCATATTCCCCGTGTAATATCCAGACCTCCTTCATTTTTAGTAATATCCAGACCATCCTTCACTGTGAAATATCCAACATCCTTCACCGTTAATACCAGACCCCCTTTCATGTAGATACCCAACCCATCCTTCACCATAGAAATTCCCAGACCATCCTTCACCATAGAATATCCAGACCATCCTTCACCGTGGTAATATAGCCATATTCACCGTAGAAAAATTTCCCAGCCCACCTTTCACTGTGAAAATATCCGACCATCCTTCACCAAGAAATATCCGGACCATCCTTCACCATAGTAAATCCAACCATCATCACCGTGAATACCCAGACCATCCTTCCCGTACTAATATCCAACCACCTTCACTAGAAATACCCAGACCATCCTTCAAGTTAATATCCGACATCCTTCGCTAGTAATATCCAACCTCCTTCCCGTGTAATATCCAGACCTCCTTCGGTAGAAATTCCCAAAACCACCTTCACCATAGTAAATCCAGACATCCTTCACCTGTAATTCCAATCATCCTTCTGTAGAAATACCGACCCTCTTTCACGTAGAAATTTCCCAGACCTCCTAGTAGTAATATCCGACCTTCCTTTCACTGAGTAATATCCGACCATCTCCCCGTAGTAATACCCAAACCCATCCTTCACCGTAGTAATATCCAACCATCCTTCCCCTAGTAATATCCAGACCTCCTTACGTAGTAATTCCCAAACCTTTTTTCCAAAGTAGTAATATCCAGACCACCCCTTCATCATAGTAATATCGACCATCCATCACCTAGCAATACCCGGGCCACATTCACCGAGTAATTTCCGACATCCTTCCCTTTGTATACCCAGACCACCCTTACCGTAGAATACCCAGCCATCCTTCACCGTAGTAATATCCAGCCATCCTTCACCGTGAAATACCCAACCCATCCTTCACCGTAGTAAACCCAGACCATCCTTCCCCGTATTAAATACCAGAAATTTTCACCGTAGTAATATCCAGCCCACCCTTTCACCGTTTTAATATCCAGACCATCTTCACCATAGAAATTTCCCGACCATCCTTCACCATAGTAAATCCAGACCACCTTCACATTGTAATATCCAACAATCCTTACCTCGTAATACCCAGCACCCTTCCCCATGAATTCCAGACCATCCTTCCCTAGTAATACCCGCCCAAACCTTACCGTGAAATATCCAGCCATCCTTCCCCATAGAAATACCCAGACCATCCTTCCCCGTAGTAATACCAGACCATCCTTCCCCAAATAATATCCGGGCCATCCTTCCCCATAGTAAATCCAGCCATCCTTCACCGTTAATACCAGCCACCCTTCACCATAGTAATTCCAACCATCCTTCACGTAGAATATCCAGACCACCCTTCCCCATAGTAATACCCAGACCACCTTCACCAAAGTATTATCCGACCATCCTTCCCCATAGAAATACCCAAACCCACCCTTACGTAGTAATATCCCAGACCCCTTCAGCTTGAAATCCAACCATCCTTCACCGTAGTAATATCCAGACCTCCTTCCCCGTAGAATATCCAGACCATCCTTCCCCGTAGTAATTCCGACCTCCTTCACCTAGAAATCCAGACCCCCTTCCCGTAGAAAATATCCGACCTCCTTCCCCGTGTAATATCCAGACCCCCTTCCCGTGAAATTTCCCAGCCACCCCTTAAACATAGTAATACCAGACCATCCTTCCCATAGTAATATCCAGCCCATCCTTTCACCGTGTAAATTCAGACCACCCTTCCATAAAAATATCCAGCCCTCCTTCCCGTAGAATATCCGCCCACCCTTCCCGGTAATATCCAGACACCCTTCACCGTAGTAATATGCAGACCTCCTTCCCCGTTAATTCCAGACCATCCTTCCCGTAGTAAAACCCAACCATATTTCCCCGTAGTAATATCCGACCACCCTTCAAATGTAATACCCAAACCCACCCTTCCCATAGTAATACCAACCACCTTCCCGTGTAAATTCGGGGACCACCTTCACCATAGTAATACCAGCCATCCTTCACCGGAAATCCGGGACCATCCTTCCCCGTAGAAATACCAGACCACCCTTTACCGAGAAAATATCCAGACCACCTTCACCGTAGTAATACCCAGAATCCTTCACCATAAAATATCCGCCCATCCTTACTGTAGTAATTCCAGCCACCCCCTTCAGCCAGAAAACCCCGACCACCCTTCACCGTAGTAATATCCAGACCACCTTACCGTGAAATATCCAGACCACCCTTCACCTTAGTAATACCCGACCACCTTCCCGGAATATCCGACCACCTTCACCGTAGTTTACCAGACCATCCTTCCCCTTTGTAAATCCAGCCACCCTTCACGTAGTAATATCCAGCCCACCTTCACCATAGTAAATCCAGACCATCCTTACCGTATATACCAGCCCTCCTTCACCGTAGAGCACCATAAAAAAAGGCGTGTCATGGTACTCTGTGTTCCTAGTCCCCTGTCCCTCTTCCCTTCTCTAGACAGTGGGACTTTCCCGTTTTAGATTTTTTACCAACCTAATTGTGGAAGGGGGGGGTCGAGTCACACTCCTGGGCCCCCCCTCTTCATTCATGGTGTGTTTCAAGAAAAATTTCCCAAAGTTTTTCTATTTATTTAAAAGTTTAGTTATAGAAAACCTGTCTCAACACCGGCTTCAGTGAACCCCGGGTCACCTGGCTTCAGGAACACCAGTCCCCTGGTAGTGAACATCAGGTCACCTGGTTCGTGAACCCCAGGCACCGGGTTTTCATGAACACCAGGTCACCTGCTTCGTGAACCCGGTCAGGGGCTTCAGTGAACACCAGGTCACTGGCTTCAGTGAACACCGGGTCACTGGTTCAGTGACACCAGGTCCCCTGGCTTCAGTGAACACACCAGGTCCTGGCTTCAGTGAACACCAGGTCACTGGCTTCAGTGAAAAACCAGGTCACCTGCTTCAGTGAACACCAGGTCACCTGGCTTCATGAACACAACAGTCCCTGGCTTCGTGAAACCCCACGGTCACCTGGCTTCAGTAAACACACACCAGGTAACCTGGCTTCAGTGAACACCAGGTCCCCTGGCTTCAGTGAACACCAGGTTCCCCTGGCTTCGTGAACACCAGGTCATGGTTTTCAGTGAACACACAGGTAACTGGCTTCAGTGAACCCCCCAGGTCACCTGGCTTCAGTGAACCCCAAAAGGTCACCTGGCTTCAGTGAAACACCAGGTCACCTGGTTTCAGGTACACACCAGGTCACCTGGCTTCAGTGGAACCCCCAACACCAGGTAAACTGGCTTCAGTGAACACCAGTCACCTGGCTTCAGTGAAAAACCGGGTTACTTGGCTTCAGTAACACCAGGTCCCCTGGCTTCAGTAAAACCACCAGGTAACCGGGTTTAGTGAAAAAAACCAGGCCACCTGGCTTCAGTAAACCCCACCAGGTCACCTGGCTTCAGTGAACACCACCCCACCAGGCACCTGGCTTCAGTGAACCACCAGTCACCTGGCTTCAGTGAACCCCCAAAAGGTCCCTGGCTTCAGTAAACACCAGGTCACCTGGTTTTAGTAAAACACCGGGTCCTTGGCTTCAGTAAAATAGGTCACCTGGCTTCAGTAACACCAGGTACCTGGCTTTAGTGAAACCCAGGCCCCCTGGCTTCAGTGAACCCCCCAGGTCACCTGGCTTCAGTGAACACCAGGTACCTGGCTTCAGTGAAAAACCCAGGCCACCGGGTTCAGTGAACACCAGGTCACCTGGCTTAAGTGACACCAGGGTACCTGGCTTCAGTGAACACACCAGGCCCCCTTTGGCTTCAGTGAACAACAACCAGGAAACCCACTTGCTTCAGTAAACCCAACCAGGTCACCTGGCTTCAGTGAACCCACAGGTAACCTGGCTTCAGTGAACCCCAAAGGCCACCTGGCTTCAGTGAACACCAGGAACCTGGTTTAAAGGGGAAAACACCAGCCTCACCTGGCTTCAGTGAAACACAGGACCTGGTTTTCAGTGAACCAACAGGCCCCCTGGCTTCAGTGAAACAAAAGGGACCTGGGCTTCAGTGAACCCCGGTCACCTCTTCAGTGAACCCCAGGTCACCTGGCTTCGTGAACACCATCCCTGGCTTCAGTGAAACCAGGTCACCTGGCTTCAGTGAACACAGGTCACCTGGCTTCAGTGAACACCAGGTCACCTGGCTTCAGTGAACACGGTCACCTGGCTTCAGTAAAACACAGCCCCCTGGCTTCAGTGAAACACAGTCACCTGGCTTCAGTGAAACCAGGTCACCTGGCTTCAGTGAACACCAGGTCAACTTGGCTTCGTGAACACCAGGTCACCTCTTCAGTGAATACCAGTCTCACTGGCTTCAGTGAACACCAGGTCACCTGGCTTCAGTGAACACCAGGTCACCTGGCTTCAGTGAACACCAGGTCACCTGGCTTCAGTGAACACCAGGTCACCAGGCTTCAGTGAACACACACCGGTCACTGGCTTCAGTGAAACCACCAGCTCACCTGGCTTCAGTGAACACACAGCTCACCTGGCATCAGTGAACACAGGTCACTGGCTTCATGAATCACCAGGTCACCTGGCTTCAGTGAACACCAGGTCACATGGTTCAGTAGAATGAACACCAGTCACTGGCTTTAGTGAATACCAGATCACCTGGCTTCAGTGAGCACCAGGTCACCTGGCTTCAGTGAACACACACCAGGTCATCTGGCTTCAGTGAACACACACCAGGTCACCTGGCTTCAGTGAACACACACCAGGTCACCTGGCTTCAGTGAACACCAGGTCACCTGGCTTAGTGAACACCAGGTCACCTGGCTTCAGTGAACACCAGGTCACTGGCTTCAGTGAACACCATACCTGGCTTCAGTGAATACGGTCACCTGGCTTCAGTGAACACCAGGTCACCTGGCTTCAGTGAACACCAGGTCACCTGGCTTCAGTGAACACCAGGTCACCTGGCTTCAGTGAACACCAGGTCACCTGGCTTAGTGATACTCAGGTCACCTGGCTTCAGTGAACCCAGGTCACCTGGCTTCAGTGAACACCAGGTCACCTGGCTTCAGTGAACACCAATCACTCTCTTAAGTGAACACCAGGTCACCTGGCTTCAGTGAACACCAGGTCACCTGGCTTCAGTGAACACCAGGTCACCTGGCTTCAGTGAACATCAGGTCACCTGGCTTCAGTGAACACCAGGTCACCTGGCTTCAGTGAACACCAGGTCACCTGGCTTCAGTGAACACCAGGTCACCTGGCTTCAGTGAACACCAGGTCACCTGGCTTCAGTGAACACCAGGTCACCTGGCTTCAGTGAACACCAGGTCACCTGGCTTCAGTGAACACCAGGTCACCTGGCTTCAGTGAACACCAGGTCACCTGGCTTCAGTGAACACCAGGTCACCTGGCTTCAGTGAACACCAGGTCACTGGCTTCAGTGAGACACAGTCACCTGGCTTCAGTGAACACACCAGCTCACTGGCTTCAGTGAACCACCAGGTCACCTGGCTTCAGTGAACACACAAGGTCTACCTGGCTTCAGTGACAACACCAGGTCACCTGGCTTCAGTGAACACAACAGTCACCTGGCTTCAGTGAACACCAGGTCACCTGGCTTCAGTGAACACACAGGTCAACCTGGCTTCAGTGAACACCAGTCACCTGGCTTCAGTGAGCCACACCGGTCACCTGGCTTCAGTGAACACAACAGGTCATGGTTCAGTGACACACACCAGGTCACCTGGCTTCAGTGAACACACACCAGGTCACCTGGCTTCAGTGAACACACACCAGGTCACCTGGCTTCAGTGAACACACAGTCACCTGGCTTCAGTGAAACACACCTGGTCACCTGGCTTCAGTGAACAACACCAGGTCAACTGGCTTCAGTGAACACACCAGTCACCTGGCTTCAGTGAACACCAGGGGTCACTGGCTTCAGTGCAACACCAGGTCATGGCTTAGTGAACACACCAGGTAACCTGGCTTCAGTGAACACACACCAGGCCACCTGGCTTCAGTGAACACACACCAGGTCACCTGGCTTCAGTGAACACACACCAGGTCACCTGGCTTCAGTGAACACACACCAGGTCACCTGGCTTCAGTGAACACACACCAGGTCACCTGGCTTCAGTGAACACCAGGTCACCTGGCTTCAGTGAACACCGGGTCGCTTGGCTTCAGTCAACACCAGGTCACCTGGCTTCAGTGAACACACCAGGTAACCTGGCTTCAGTGAACACACACCAGGCCACCTGGCTTCAGTGAACACACACCAGGTCACCTGGCTTCAGTGAACACACACCAGGTAACCTGGCTTCAGTGAACACACACCAGGCCACCTGGCTTCAGTGAACACACACCAGGTCACCTCGCTTCAGTGAACACACACCAGGTGACCGGGCTTCAGTGAACACACACCAGGCACCTGGGCTTCAGTGAACACACACCGGGGAAACCCTGGCTTCAGTGAACACACACCAGGTCCCCGGGCTTCAGTGAACACACACCAGAAAACCTGGCTTCAGTGAACACACACCGGGCCCACCTAGCTTCAGTGAACACACACCAGGGAACCTGGCTTCAGTGAACACACACCAGGTCACCTGGCTTCAGTGAACACACACCAGGGAACCTGGCTTCAGTGAACACACACCAGGCCACCTGGCTTCAGTGAACACACACCAGGGAACCTGGCTTCAGTGAACACCAGGTCACCTGGCTTCAGTGAACACCAGGTCACTGGCTTCAGTGAAACACCAACTCACCTGGCTTCTGTGAACACCAGGTCACCTGGCTTCAGTGAACACCAGGTCACCTGGCTTCAGTGAACACCAGGTCACCTGGCTTCAGTGAACACCAGGTCACCTGGCTTCAGTGAACACCAACTCACCTGGCTTCAGTGAACATCAGGTCACCTGGCTTCAGTGAACACCAGGTCACCTGGCTTCAGTGAACACCAGGTCACCTGGCTTCAGTGAACACCAGGTCACCTCTCTTCAGTGAACACCAGGTCACCTGGCTTCAGTGAACACCAGGTCACCTGGCTTCAGTTAACACCAGGTCACCTGGCTTCAGTGAACTTTCAGGTCACCTGTCTTCAGTGAAACACCAGGTCACCTGGCTTCAGTGAACCCAGGTCACTGGCTTCAGTGACACCAGCTCACCTGGCTTCAGTGAACACCAGCTCACCTGGCTTCAGTGAACATCAGGTCACCTGGCTTCAGTGAACACCAGGTCACCTGGCTTCAGTGAACACCAGGTCACCTGGCTTCAGTGAACACCAGCTCACTTGGCTTCAGTGAACACCAGGTCACCTGGCTTCAGTGAACACCAGGTCACCTGGCTTCAGTGAACACCAGATCACCTGGCTTAGTGAGCACCAGGTCACCTGGCTTCAGTGAAAAACACACCGGTCATTGGCTTCAGTGAACAAAACCCAGGTCACCTGGCTTCAGTGAACACACACCAGGTCACCTGGCTTCAGTGAACACACACCAGGTCACCTGGCTTCAATGAACACAGACCAGTCACCTGGCTTCAGTGAACACACACCTGGTCACCTGGCTTCAGTGAACACACACCAGGTAACCTGGCTTCAGTGAACACACACCAGGTCACCTGGCTTCAGTGAGCACACACCAGGTCACCTGGCTTCAGTGAACACACACCAGGTCAAATGGTTTCAGTGAACACACCAGGTAACCTGGCTTCAGTGAACACACACCAGGTCACCTGGCTTCAGTGAACACACACCAGGTCACCTGGCTTCAGTGAGCACACACCAGGTCACCTGGATTCAGAGAATACACACCAGGTCACCTGGCTTCAGTGAACATACACCAGGTCACCTGGCTTCAGTGAACACCAGGTCACCTGGCTTCAGTGAACACCGGGTCGCTTGGCTTCAGTCAACACCAGGTCACCTGGCTTCAGTGAACACACCAGGTAACCTGGCTTCAGTGAACACACACCAGGCCACCTGGCTTCAGTGAACACACACCAGGTCACCTGGCTTCAGTGAACACACACCAGGCCACCTGGCTTCAGTGAACACACACCAGGTCACCTGGCTTCAGTGAACACACACCAGGTCACCTGGCTTCAGTAAACACCAGGTCCCTGGCTTCAGTGAAAAACCGGGGTTCGCTTGGCTTCAGTCAACACCAGGTCCCCTTTGGCTTCAGTGAACACACAGGTAACCTGGCTTCAGTGAACACACACCAGGCCACCTGGCTTCAGTGAACACACACCAGGTCACCTGGCTTCAGTGAACACACACAGGTAACCTGGTTCAGTGAACACACACCAGGCCACTTGGCTTCAGTGAACACACACCAGGTCACCTGGCTTCAGTGAACACACACCAGGTCACCTGGCTTCAGTGAACACACACCAGGCCACCTGGCTTCAGTGAACACACACCAGGGAACCTGGCTTCAGTGAACACACACCAGGTCACCTGGCTTCAGTGAACACACACCAGGGAACCTGGTTCAGTGAACACACACCAGGCCCCTGGCTTCAGTGAACACCCAGGGAACCTGGCTTCAGTGAACACACCCAGGTCACCTGGCTTCAGTGAACACACACCAGGGAACCTGGCTTCAGTGAACACACACCAGGCCACCTGGCTTCAGTGAACACCCACCAGGGAACCTGGCTTCAGTGAACACACACCAGGTCACCTGCAAGTCATGCAGATGTTGTTCCTCAAGTTCTCCAGGTCACTCTAGTTGTGTCTAATTTTGCTGACTTACAGGTGAGGTACGTGTAGCTGAGGATGATCATGTTGCACCGTGGCCTCTGGAGGAGGGAAGACCGAGCTACTCTGCCACAGAAGACGACTCAGCAGCGCCCCCTGGCTACCTTCCCACTCTGCCCACTGGCTATTCCCCAGCGGAGCCCCCTGATTACCCTCCGGCCGGGCCCTCCGGCTACTCTCCGAAAGTGCATCCTGACCATTTCACAGCGGCAATCCCTGGCTACCCACCGGCAGCGCCCCCTGGCTACCCACCGGCAGCGCCCCCCGGCTACCCTCCGGCAGCGCCCCCTGGCTACCCACCGGCAGCGCCCCCTGGCTACCCTCCGGCAGCGCCCCCTGGCTACCCACCGGCAGCGCCCCCCGGCTACCCTCCGGCAGCGCCCCCTGGCTACCCTCCGGCAGCGCCCCCTGGCTACCCTCCGGCAGCGCCCCCTGGCTACCCTCCCACGGTGCCAACTACCCCTCTGCCGGTGACCCATGACCTGGCCCACAAGGTATGGTCACGTCTGGCCGCCCTGGGTAGCTCTGCACACTTACCACAACCACGACTGGGTATGTCCCGGCCCCTGGAACCACTCCACTCCTCCTCAACCCTCAAGTACCTCCACGAGGGTGACCTTCTGAGACTCAGGTTGCTACTAGATAATCTCACTCTCGAAGGACTCAGTTCACTCTCCGTGCAGGAGGTAAGTCCTCTTGCTTTGCTAGGTTTAAAGCCTATCCACCCGGTTTTGTGGAGATAAGTGGCTAAATAAGACAGGTGCAGCACTCGTGGGTCTTTATTGATATAATATTTTACCTTCTTGAGATGAATACTGAGGTTACCCATATAACGGGAATAGTTATATGGGAACAGGATACCACCTACCTACCTGTTAGCTACCTGTTACAGTATTCCATCAAACCGGTACCAGAAATATTTGTTTAGATATGACAGGGGCATATTCTCACCTCCACCAACCTTCGGGAGAAGCTGTACTTTCTGGAAAAGTCCAAATACTGCTATACGGACAGTGGGACCCGATTTCCGACTGTCTAAACGTATAGAACAATCTATCATACTTTGATAAATTAGACACATGTGCAACTCTTGGGTATCTTTATTGAGGAAACGTTTCGCCACAAAGTGGCTTCACCAGTCCGTGCAAAGGAGAACGGTGAAGAACAGGAGTTTGAGGTAATTAGTCTCTCAGCCTTGAGTCGATGTGGTCAGTCCATCAATCTTGAAGAGAATACAGCATATCTGCGGAGAAGTAGCTTATATACCGTAGGCAGGAGAGGTACAGCAGTCGTAGGTGGTGTCACATTTGACCATTGTGACACCACCTGCGACTGCTGCACCTCTTGCTTAAAAAGTTCAGTTCCATTCACTGGAGAGTCATAAAGACGGGTGGCTATATTGATGCAGAAGTGAAGTGTGGGCGGTGGTGCTCACCATAAATACAACACAGCAGCACCATGGTATCTTGCTATATAAGACGGTGTATTGCTCTACTGCTTGTTGATACTGTCTTATGTGTGAGAAAAGATGAATTTAAGAAGGACTTGCTTAGCATGGGCCAGCGCTGCTTGGGCCCCACTTCCTGTGATGACATCTGCTACTACCACACCCCATTTCTGGTCCAGTATTTCTAGCTCCGTCTACATGCCTCACCACCGGCGAAACATACTGTCCTCGTGCTGGGGAAGTCTCCTGTAACCTCCTTTGTTCAAAAACTGTTCAGCATGACCTTCCATTAGTGAGCCACGATCACTTGCGACCTCACCTCCAGCTGCTACACCTCACTTTTCGTTTAGTATATAACTTGTTATAATTGTAGGGGTAATTCAATTCAATTCAATTCAAATTCAAACTTTATTCTCTATAAGTATTACAATGCTGAGTTTACAGAATTTGTTTATTGTGTGGTTTACATGTAGTAAAATAATAATTACAGAGTGTACCACTAGAACACCTAGCATGGCTAGGCATTTCGGGCAGACTTAAATTAAATCTTAAGTTTAAAATATTACAAAATTATGAGGTAAGTTGGTATTATGGCTAAGTGACTAAATACTAGTTGTGAGTTTAGCAATGTGAATGCTTTTGTTTTGGCACAGTACATAGTTTCAGTATTGGAGTATCACAGGCCAACTTTTGACTAGTTAAGATTCATTATTTTGAGATTGAGATTGATATTTCTGTTTATGGTCAAATGGGTGAGTGAGTGTAAGTGTGAACCACCAGGTGGTATTCGTATTATTAGTTGACAGGGTGTATCAGGGAGATAAGATGTTTTCTGGTAGTAGTTTTGAAGGTGATGAATGTGTCTGCAGTTCTAGAGTTCTCAGGTAGGGTATTCCAGATTTTAGGACCTTTGACACACATTGAATTTTTGTAAAGGTTTAGTCGGACACGGGGAATGTCATAGAGATGTTTGTGTCTGGTGTTATGCCTGTGGGTTCTGTCACAACTATCAAGAAAGCGTTTTAGGTCAAGGTTGATATTGGAATTTAAGGCCCTGTAGATGTAGATTGCACAGTAGTAAGTGTGGATGTACTGAACAGGGAGTAAGTTTAGATCTATGAAGAGTGGGGGGGGGGTGTTGCCAGGGATGGGATTTAGTGATTATTCTTACTGCAGCTTTTTGTTGGGTTATTATTGGCTTTAGGTGTGCTACTGCAGTTGATCCCCAAGCACAGATAGCATAGGTGAGGTATGGATATATAAGTGAATGGTATAGTGTGAGAAGGGCAGTTTGCGGTACGTAGTATCGTATCTTGGAGAGGATGCCAACCGTTTTGGATACTTTTTTGGTTATGTGTTGGATATGGGTGCTGAAGTTCAGGTTGTTGTCGAGGTATAGGCCTAGGAATTTGCCCTCATTATGCCTGGTAATTAGAGTGTTGTCGAGCTTAATGTTAATTTGCGCATCTCCTGCTCTGCTACCAAACATAATATAGTAGGTTTTGTCAACGTTAAGCGTAAGTTTATTAGCTGTCATCCAAGTCGATATTTTGATCAGCTCCTCGTTAACAATGGTGTTGAGGGTGGCAAGATTAGGGTGAGAGATGACATAAGTCGTGTCGTCAGCAAAGAGAATGGGTTTCAGGTGTTGGGATACGTTTGGAAGATCATTGATGTATATGAGGAAGAGCAGGGGACCAAGGACACTTCCCTGCGGAACTCCAGTATCAAGTGGCCGTGTTGTTGATGCTGTGTCTTTAATGGTGACATACTGATACCTATTAGTAAGGTAAGATTTGAAATATGCAAGCGCATGGCCTCTTATACCGTAATGGTCAAGTTTGTGGAGTAGGATGCCGTGGTCTACTGTGTCAAAAGCTTTTCTTAGGTCAATAAAAATTCCTAGTGGATATTCCTTATTTTCCAATGTTGTGTAAAGCAGATCTAGCATTTTTATGATTGCATCATTAGTGCTTTTATTTTTCCTGAATCCAAATTGGCAGGGGTTGAGTATGTTTTGTGCTGTTATAAATGAATATAGTGAAAGACAGAGTAACAGTTCCTCATCACAACACAAAACAATAAACAATCGAACGTAAGGAAAATAACTACTTAGGATTTAATCCTCTCACAGCTCCTTACGTAACTCCATGATCTGCTGAGGCTGAGGGACTGACCACCTCTAAAAGTTAGTTTCCTATGTTATAATCGACTGAAGAAGACTGTTGTGCAGGTGAAATAAATCTTCCATAAAGTTACTTAAGTGTTGTTCATTTGTCTTAATTATCAACTTGCCGGTATTATAAGCCATTATTAGAGCAATGTTTTGATGTTGCTGGAAGGGTTCTAATCCAAGGTAGTGGAGTTATCTTCGTCTTCCTAGGATCAAACTTCATTACCTCTCATTCTGCAGGTGCAGAATATAAGTATTGTAGACGCCGGTGCGACACTTATGGCAACATTACTCACAAACATTATCATAAAAATTGTTAATTAGGAGACTGTACCGACATCATTGTTAATTGTGAGAAGGATGGTGATTACTATTGTGGTAGTTAAAAATGTGTGTGTGTGTACACACCTAATTGTAGTTGCAGGGGCCGAGACTCAGCTCCTGGCCCCGCCTCTTCACTGAACGCTACTAGGTCCTCTCTCTCCCTGCTACATGAGCTTTATCATACCTCGTCTTAAAGCTATGTATGGTTCCTGCCTCCACTACATCGCTCGCCAGACTGTTCCACTTCCTGACAACTCTATGACTGAAGAAATGCTTCCTAACATCCCTGTGGCTCATCTGAGTCTTCAACTTCCAAGAATGACCCCTTGTTTCTGTGTCCCATTTCTGGAACATCTTGTCTCTGTCCACCCTGTTTATTCCACGCAGTATTTTGTATGTCGTTATCATGTCTTCCCTATCCCTTCTGTCCTCCAGTGTCGTCAGGCCGATTTCCCTCAACCTTTCTTCATAGGACAATCCCCTTAGCTCTGGAACTAACCTTGTCGCAAACCTCTGCACTTTCTCTAATTTATTAACATGCTTGACCCGGTGAGGGTTCCAAACTGGTGCTGCATACTCCAGTATGGGCATGACTTACACGATGTACAGTGTCTTGAAAGATTTCTTATTTAGGTATCAGAAAGCTAATCTCAGGTTTGCCAGGTGCCCATATGCTGCAGCAGTTATCTGGTTGATGTGTGCTTCCGGAGACGTGTTCAGTGTTATACTCACGCCAAGATCTTTCTCCTTGAGCGAGGTTTGCGGTCGTTGGCCACCTAGCCTATACTCTGTCTGCGATCTTCTATGCCCTTCTCCGATCTTCATGACTTTGCATTTGGCAGGGTTGAAATTCGAGAAGCCAGTTGCTGGACCACGTGTCCAGCCTGTCCAGGTCTCTTTGAAGGCCTGGCTGATCCTCATCTAATTTAATTCTCCTCATTAACTTCACATCATTTGCGAACAGGGACACCTCTGAGTCTATCCCTTCCATCATGTCATTCAAATATACCAAAAATAGCATTGGTCCTAGGACCGACCCCAGCGGGACCCCGCTCGCCACAGATGCCCACTGTGATACCTCATACGTACCATGACTCGTTGTTGCCTCCCTGTCCGGTATTCTCTGTTCCATTGAAGTGCCCTTCCCGATTATATGCACCTGATCCTCTAGTTTCTGCACTAATCTCTTGTGAGGAACTCTGTCGAAGGCCTTCCTGCAGTCCAAGAAGATGCAATCAACCCACCCCTCACTCTCGTCTCTTACTTTTGTTAGTTTATCATAAAACTCCAGAAGGCTGGTTGGCGTTTATACTCTTGTTCTGTTCCAGGTGCTCCACCACTCTCCTCCTGATAATCTTCTCCATGACTTTGCATACTATACACGTCAGTGAAACAGGTTTGTAGTTTAGCGCCTCTTTTCTGTCTCCTTTTTTTAAAAATGGGAACTACATTTGCCGTTTTCCATATCTCAGGTAGTTGCCCAGTTTCAAGGGATGTGTTGAAGATTGTGGTTAATGGAACACACAGCATTTCTGCTCCATCTCTAAGGACCCACGGGGAGACGTTGTCTGGTCCCACTGCATTTGAGGTATCAAGGTCACTTAGCAGCTTCTTCACCTCCTCCCCAGTTGTGTATGTCATCCAGCACTTATTGGTGTATTCCCTGTTGGTGTCCCCCTCTGTCCTGTCTTCCCATAGTCCTTCCTGTCTCCACTGTGAATACTTACTTAAATCTCTTGTTGAGCTCCTCACATACTTGATCGTTTCTGGTGAGTTCCCACCTTCCTTAGTCAGCCTGATCACCTGGTCTTTGACTGTTGTCTTCCTCCTAATGTGGCTATACAGCAGTTTCGGGTCAGACTTGACTTTTGATGCTATGTCGTTTTCATACTGTCACTGGGCCTCCCTCCTTATCTGTGCATACTCGTTTCTGGCACTTCGACTGATCTCCTTATTTTTCTGGGTCCTTTGCCTCCTGTACCTCTTTCATTCTCTGTTGCACTTAGTTTTTGCCTCCCTACACCTTCGGGTAAACCAAGGACTCGCTTTGGTCTTCCCATTACTTCTGTTGCCCTTGGGAACAAAATTTTACTCTGCCTCCCTGCATTTTGTTGTTACATATTCCATCATTTCATTCACTGACTTTCCTGCCAATTCTATGTCCCACTGAACCTCCTGCAGGAAGTTCCTCATTCCTGTGTAGTCCCCCCTTTTATAGTTTGGCTTTTCCCAATCTACTCCTGTTACCCTCTCCACTTGCAGCTCTACTATGTAATCAAAACTCAGAACCATGTGATCACTAGCTCCAAGGGGCCTCTCATATGTGATGTCAATGTCTGAACTGCTCAGGGTGAGCACAAGATCCAGTGTGTGTGTGTGTGTGTGTGTGTGTGTGTGTGTGTGTGTGTGTGTGTGTGTGTGTGTGTGTGTGTGTGTGTGGTGTGTAATTCTGATGGTAATTCTGGTCTCTTGATCCAAGGTAATGGGGCTTTTCTTCACTTGATCAAAGCTTATTAGCACTTACTTCCCAGGTGCTGCATGACTCGCAACGGGTTTAGCTCATACCGAGAATTTCAATTAAAAAAAATCTTTTCTGCCAGGTGAGCTTCGAGGTGTCCGGACGGGAGGTCCTTCAGCAGCAGACACCAACAGCTGCGTTGATCAAGGACTGGAATATGGATCACCTCGTCCAGGACCAACCCTACACTGGTGACTGGAACAGACAGACTGAGGATATACCCAGTGGGGCTCCCTCAGGGAGACGAGGACATAAACACGGCAGGAAAAACACACGGGGTGGCAAGAAGAGCAGCCGTGGACAGAAGCCTCGACCCCCAGACACAGCTGAGGGGGTGATCAGGGTGGCATTCACTCAGGTGAGGGTGAGGGCCAAGTACCAGGTGAGGGGGAGTGCCGGGGGCTTCCTCACCTTCAGGGAGAGCGGAGACCTCACCCTCACCGCCCCCACCATCTTCCTCACCACACGTCTCAACCTTACACTCCCTCACCACACCTCTTCCACGCACAGACGTTCCACACAAAGGTCAGCCAAAACCCACATATACTATATATACATCAGTGTATATATATATATATATATATATATAATATTATATATATATATATATATATATATATATATATATATATATATATATATATATATATTAGTGTAAATAGAGAGAGAGAGAGAGAGAGAGAGAGAGGAGAGAAGAGGAGAGAGATAGAGAGAGAGAGAGAGAGAGAAATATGGGTGTGTTAGACCGTAGATTTAATATCACAGGCAATAAATCCCACCTGACTGACAATTTATCCTGTGTTATTAGTGTGTCACGTTCATATTTCACTATCAAACAAGATGTTATTAGTGTGTTACGTTCATATTTCACTATCAAACACAAGATGTTATTAGTGTGTCACGTTCATATTTCACTATCAAACAAGATGTTATTAGTGTGTCACGTTCATATTTCACTATCAAACACAAGATGTTATTAGTGTGTTACGTTCATATTTCACTATCAAACACAAGATGTTATTAGTGTGTCACGTTCATATTTCACTATCAAACAAGATGTTATTAGTGTGTCACGTTCATATTTCACTATCAAACAAGATGTTATTAGTGTGTCACGTTCATATTTCACTATCAAACAAGATGTTATTAGTGTGTCACGTTCATATTTCACTATCAAACAAGATGTTATTAGTGTGTCACGTTCATATTTCACTATCAAACAAGATGTTATTAGTGTGTCACGTTCATATTTCACTATCAAACACAAGATGTTATTAGTGTGTCACGTTCATATTTCACTATCAAACAAGATGTTATTAGTGTGTCACGTTCATATTTCACTATCAAACACAAGATGTTATTAGTGTGTCACGTTCATATTTCACTATCAAACAAGATGTTATTAGTGTGTCACGTTCATATTTCACTATCAAACAAGATGTTATTAGTGTGTCACGTTCATATTTCACTATCAAACAAGATGTTATTAGTGTGTCACGTTCATATTTCACTATCAAACAAGATGTTATTAGTGTGTCACGTTCATATTTCACTATCAAACAAGATGTTATTAGTGTGTCACGTTCATATTTCACTATCAAACACACATTGTAACTTCTAAGAAAAACGCATTTGTCATAGGATAAAAAAATTGGATTTTATTAGTGTATATTGTTGCAAACGTTGAAGGTTTTTATATAAGTGTAAGATAGAGAGGAGGTAGGCTGTATTAGGCCTATGTCATGACACAGTTGTAATAATTGTAAGACAGAGAGGAGGTAGGCTATGTTAGGCCTATGTCATGACAGTTGTAATAATTGTAAGACAGAGAGGAGGTAGGCTATGTTAGGCCTATGTCATGACACAGTTGTAATAATTGTAAGACAGGAGGTAGGCTATGTTAGGCCTATGTCACGACAGAGTTGTAATAATTGTAAGACAGAGAGGAGGTAGGCTATGTTAGGCCTATGTCATGACAGTTGTAATAATTGTAAGACAGAGAGGGGTAGGCTATGTTAGGCCTTTTGTCAACACAGTTGTAATAATTGTAAGAAGAGTGGAGGTAGGCTATGTTAGGCCTATGTCATGACATTGTAATAATTGTAAGACAGAGAGGAGGTAGGCTATGTTAGGCCTATGTCACAACACAGTTGTAATAATTGTAAGACAGAGAGGAGGTAGGCTATGTTAGGCCTATGTCATGACACGTTGTAATAATTGTAAGATAGAGAGGGAGGTAGGCTGTATTAGGCCTATGTCATGACACAGTTGTAATAATTGTAAGATAGAGAGGAGGTAGGCTGTATTAGGCCTATGTCATGACACAGTTATAATAATTGTAAGACAGAGAGGAGGTAGGCTATGTTAGGCCTATGTCATGACACTTTTTAAAAATTTGTAAGCAGAGAGGAGGTAGGCTATGTTAGGCCTATGTCACGACACAGTTGTAATAATTGTAAGACAGAGAGGAGGTAGGCTATGTTAGGCCTATGTCATGACACAGTTGTAATAATTGAAAGATAGAGAGGAGGTAGGCTGTATTAGGCCTATGTCATGACACTTGTAATAATTGTAAGACAGAGAGGAGGTAGGCTATGTTAGGCCTATGTCATGACACAGTTTTTAATAATTGAAAGGACGAGAGGAGGTAGGCTGTGTTAGGCCTATGTCACGACACAGTTGTAATAATTGTAAGACAGAGAGGAGGTAGGCTATGTTAGGCCTATGTCAGGACAGTTGTAATAATTGAAAGATAGAGAGGGATAGGCGTATTGGCCTATGTCATGACACAGTTGTAATAATTGTAAGACAGAGAGGAGGTAGGCTATGTTAGGCCTATGTCATGACACAGTTGTAATAATTGTAAGACAGAGAGGAGGTAGGCTATGTTAGGCCTATGTCAGGACAGTTGTATAATTGTAAGATAGAGAGGGGGTTTGGCTGTTTAGGCCTATGTCATGACACAGTTGTAATAATTGTAAGACAGAGAGGAGGTAGGCTGTATTAGGCCTATGCCATGACACAGTTGTAATAATTGTAAGAGAGAGGAGGTAGGCTGTATTAGGCCTATGTCACGACACAGTTGTAATAATTGTAAGACAGAGAGGAGGTAGGCTATGTTAGGCCTATGTCACAACACGTGTAATAATTGTAAGACAGAGTGGAGGTAGGCTGTATTAGGCCTATGTATGACTTTGTAATAATTAAAAGGGACAGAGAGGAGGTAGGCTATGTTGGCCTATGTCACGACACAGTTGTAAAATTGTAAGACAGAGAGGAGGTAGGCTTGTTAGGCCTATGTCATGCCCACAGTTGTAATAATTGTAAGACAGAGGGGAGGTAGGTATATTAGGCCTATGTCAGGACGTTGTAATAATTGTAAGACAGAGAGGAGGTTGGGCTGTATTAGGCTATGTCACACACAGTTGAAATTTAATTTGTAAGACAGAGAGGAGGTAGGCTATGTTAGGCCTATGCCATGACACAATTGTAATAATTGTAAGACAGAGAGGAGGTAGGCTATGTTAGGCCTATGTCACAACACTTGCAATAATTGCAAGAGAGAGGAGGTGGGGCGGGGGGTTGTATTAGTTTATGTCATGCCCCAGTTGTAAAAATTTGGGTGGAGAGGGGGGTAGGCTGTTAGGCCTATGTCATGACAGAGTTGTAATAATTGTAAGACAGAGAGGAGGTAGGCTGTATTAGGCCTATGTCACAACACATGTAATAATTGTAAGACAGAGAGGAGGTAGGCTGTATTAGGCCTACATCTAGACACATGTAATAATTGTAAGACAGAGAGGAGGTAGGCTATGTTAGGCCTATGTCACAACACAGTTGTAATAATTGTAAGACAGAGAGGAGGTAGGCTGTATTAGGCCTATGTCATGACACAGTTGTAATAATTGTAAGATAGAGAGGAGGTAGGCTGTATTAGGCCTATGTCATGACACAGTTGTAATAATTGTAAGACAGAGAGGAGGTAGGCTATGTTAGGCCAATGTCATGAAACAGTTGTGATAATTGAAAGATAGAGAGGAGGTAGGCTGTATTAGGCCTATGTCATGACACTTGTAATAATTGTAAGACAGAGAGGAGGTAGGCTATGTTAGGCCTATGTCACAACACAGTTGTAATAATTGTAAGACAGAGAGGAGGTAGGCTATGTTGGGCCCTTTATGTCATGACACGTTGTAATAATTGAAGATAGAGAGGAGTAGGCTGTATTAGGCCTTTGTCATGACACTTGTAATAATTGTAAGACAGAGAGGAGGTAGGCTTGTTGGGCCTATTGTCTTGACACATTTGTAAAAATTTTTAAGAAGAGAGGAGGTAGGCTATGTTAGGCCTATGTCACAACACAGTTGTAATAATTGTAAGACAGCGAGGAGGTAGGCTATGTTAGGCCTATGTCAGGACAGTTGTAATAATTGTAAGACAGAGAGGAGGTAAGCTATGTTAGGCCTATGTCATGACACAGTTTTAATAATTGTAAGACAGAGAGGAGGTAGGCTATGTTAGGCCTATGTCAGGACAGTTGTAATAATTGTAAGATAGAGAGGAGATAGGCTGTATTAGGCCTATGTCATGACACAGTTGTAATAATTGTAAGACAGAGAGGAGGTAGGCTATGTTAGGCCTATGTCATGACACAGTTGTAATAATTGTAAGATAGAGAGGAGGTAGGCTATGTTAGGCCTATGTCAGGACAGTTGTAATAATTGTAAGATAGAGAGGAGGTAGGCTGTATTAGGCCTATGTCATGACACAGTTGTAATAATTGTAAGACAGAGAGGAGGTAGGCTGTATTAGGCCTATGCCATGACACAGTTGTAATAATTGTAAGAGAGAGGAGGTAGGCTGTATTATGCCTATGTCACGACACAGTTGTAATAATTGTAAGACAGAGAGGAGGTAGGCTATGTTACGCCTATGTCACAACATGTGTAATAATTGTAAGACAGAGTGGAGGTAGGTCGTATTAGGCCTATGTCATGACATTTGTAATAATTATAAGACAGAGAGGAGGTAGGCTATGTTAGGCCTATGTCATGACACAGTTGTAATAATTGTAAGACAGAGAGGAGGTAGGCTATATTAGGCCTATGTCACAACATATGTAATAATTGTAAGACAGAGAGGAGGTAGGCTGTATTAGGCCTATGTCACAACACAGTTGTAATAATTGTAATACAGAGAGGAGGTAGGCTATGTTAGGCCTATGCCATGACACAATTGTAATAATTGTAAGACAGAGAGGAGGTAGGCTATGTTAGGCCTATGTCACAACACTTGCAATAATTGCAAGAGAGAGGAGGTAGGCTGTATTAGGCCTATGTCATGATGCAGTTGTAATAATTGTGAGAGAGGAGGTAGGCTGTTAGGCCTATGTCATGACACAGTTGTAATAATTGTAAGACAGAGAGGAGGTAGGCTATGTTAGGCCTATGTCATGACACAGTTGTAATAATTGTAAGATAGAGAGGAGGTAGGCTGTATTAGGCCTATGTCATGACACAGTTGTAATAATTGTAAGAGAGGAGGTAGGCTATGTTAGGCCTATGTCCCAACACATGTAATAATTGTAAGACAGAGAGGAGGTAGGCTGTATTAGGCCTATGTCATGACACAGTTGTAATAATTGTAAGACAGAGAGGAGGTAGGCTATGTTAGGCCTATGTCATGACACCTTTGTAATAATTGTAAGACAGAGAGGAGGTAGGCTATGTTAGGCGTATGTCATGACACAGTTGTAATAATTGTAAGACAGAGAGGAGGTAGGCTATATTAGGCCTATGTCACAACACATGTAATAATTGTAAGACAGAGAGGAGGTAGGATGTATTAGGCCTATGTCATGACACAGTTGTAATAATTGTAAGACAGAGAGGAGGTAGGCTATGTTAGGCCTATGTCATGACACAATTGTAATAATTGTAAGACAGAGAGGAGGTAGGCTATGTTAGGCCTATGTCATGACACATTTGTAATAATTGTAAGACAGAGAGGAGGTAGGCTATGTTAGGCCTATGTCATGACACAGTTGTAATAATTGTAAGACAGAGAATAGGTAGGCTATGTTAGGCCTATGTCATGACTCAGTTGTAATAATTGTAAGACAGAGAGGAGGTACTCTATGTTAGGCCTATTCACGACACAGTTGTAATAATTGTAAAAACAGAGAGGGGGTTTAGGCTATGTTAGGCCTTTTGTCATGACACAGTTGTAAAAATTTTGTAAGACAGAGAGGAGGTAGGCTATGTTAGGCCTATGTCATGACACAGTTGTAATAATTGTAAGACAGAGAGGAGGTAGGCTATATTAGGCCTATGTCACAACACATGTAATAATTGTAAGACAGAGAGGAGGTAGGATGTATTAGGCCTATGTCATGACACAGTTGTAATAATTGTAAGACAGAGAGGAGGTAGGCTATGTTAGGCCTATGTCATGACACAATTGTAATAATTGTAAGACAGAGAGGAGGTAGGCTATGTTAGGCCTATGTCATGACACAGTTGTAATAATTGTAAGACAGAGAATAGGTAGGCTATGTTAGGCCTATGTCATGACTCAGTTGTAATAATTGTAAGACAGAGAGGAGGTAGTCTATGTTAGGCCTATGTCACGACACAGTTGTAATAATTGTAAGACAGAGAGGAGGTAGGCTGTATTAGGCCTATGTCACGACACAGTTGTAATAATTGTAAGAGAGAGGAGGTAGGCTATGTTAGGCCTATGTCATGACACAGTTGTAATAATTGTAAGACAGGAGGTATGCTATGTTAGGCCTATGTCATGACACAGATGTAATAATTGTAAGCCAGAGAGGAGGTAGGCTATGTTAGGCCTATGTCATGACACAGTTGTAATTGTAAGACAGAGAGGAGGTAGGCTATGTTAGGCCTATGTCATGAGTTGTAATAATTGTTAGACAAAGAGGAGGTAGGCTATGTTAGGCCTATGTCACAACACAGTTGTAATAATTGTAAGACAGAGAGGAGGTAGGCTATGTTAGGCCTATGTCATGACACAGTTGTAATGATTGTAAGACAGCTAGGAGGTAGGCTATGTTAGGCCTATGTCATGATAGTTGTAATAATTGTAAGACACAGAGGAGGTAGGCTATGTTAGGCCTATATCACGACACAGTTGTAATGATTGTAAGACAGAGAGGAGGTAGGCTATGTTAGGCCTATGTCATGACACAGTTGTAATGATTGTAAGACAGCTAGGAGGTAGGCTATGTTAGGCCTATGTCATGATACAGTTGTAATAATTGTAAGACACAGAGGAGGTAGGCTATGTTAGGCCTATATCACGACACAGTTGTAATAATTTCCCATCGAATCTTACCTAACCTAACCTGTAGGAAATGTAAATGTCATGTAGATCAGTTATGTGCATATATTATGCAATATATAGTAACAGCCTGGTTGATCAGACCCTGATCCACCATGAGGCCTTGTCACAGACCGGGCCATGGGGGCGCTGACCCCCAAAATCCTCTCCAGGTATACTCCAGGTATATGACGTGTGAGGAAATTCGAAAATAACGATGTGGTGATATGAAGTGTATTTTCAGGGTTTGGTTGTTTAAAAAAGAAAGGGTAAGCTGGGTCACGAGCGAGTCTACCTGTGGGGTGGACAGGTGTGAAGGATGTTCCAGAGGGGGTTGGAAGGAGGGGGTGAAGGAGGTTTTAAAGTGGGTCTTAAAGTACACTTTAGATCTGTGTTCAGACAAGTACTTTTGGGGATTTAAGGTGCTGTTGGAGTGTATGCATGGAAATGTTTGTAGTGCTTCACAAAAACTGCTTATTTGGACTTGATTATATTATAATCAAGGGGGAAGCGCTAAACCCGGAGGATTATACAGCGCCTGGGGGGGGGGATGTGGAAGGCATTCAGGCTTAATTCGGGAAACTGGAGCACAGATCCAATTCCCTAAATCAAGAGCCCCTCACCAACATCAAGGAACCTTCCTTGAGGGGTATTTGGACTTGAGTTCGGATGGAAAGTACAGTGCGTGAACTCTTAAGGATGGTGGGAGGTGCAGTGCCTAAACCCTAAAGGGTGGTGGAAATAGTGGCAATAAGGTGGATAATCTAAATTATGATATCAGTGCAGCTAAGGAAAGACGGCAAGGGATTACTTGATACAAAATTAATTTTCCTTCATTTACTCACCCTAGCTCAGTTAAAAACTGTCAAGGTTAAAAAGATACACTGACAGTGTTATAAAAAAACAGTCAGTATTAATGAGATATACTTTAAGATATACTTTAAGATATACTTTAAGAGACAGTAGTGAGAGGTGAGTGTTTAATTAACACATTTCTGCAGACACGGTCGAGTCAAGGTACTATGGATGAAGAATGAAGTGAGTATCTCCAGCACCAACCTGCTGCTCCAGCCTGCAGCCTACCCTCCTGAGTGGGTCAGACAACAGGTCCAGTCTAAGGTACAGTATGTAATGTTGTATTACAACTCCCACACGGCTCACGAGATCATAATAACATGGTTGCAACCAAACCAGGGATTATTATTATAATCAAAAAGAACTGCTAAACCACCAAACCAGGGAACAGATGAGAACTGGACCAGTGACGAGTGAGTGGTTTATGCACTGGCCTGGAGTTTTATGACCCACTTGCCATAGGTTCAATCCCTGTCTGTTCCGTGGTTTAACTCCCACACCATACCACTACAACTCACTCCCACACCACTCCAACTCACTCCCATATCACCACATTCCACTCCCACAACACTACAACTCACTCCTGACTCTTACAGTACTATAATAATGTACAGCTGAGTCCACACCACCACAGGAGATCATGTACCTAAACCTCAATGTCCAAACATCTGCTTGTGCATTTTTATTACATATTTGGGGAAGCCCTAAACCTGTATGGGGCATATAGCATTTGCAAAATGAGAGATCATCAGTGTTATGTGCACACTTGTGTGTTCAACACACAGGTGTTACTCCTTCCACCCAACATCACTCCAACAACCCGTTCAGTAAGATAACAATTCTATGTTCTAAACCAGTATGGGTCACAGAGTACTGTGGGTAAGGGGGTGCACGAGAGTTGGTTAGGTTAGTGGAGGTAATGTAGACCCACACAGTAAATACTTCTAGCCTTTGTAAACTTTTATCATGAGGTCTTGTGTGCTGGAATCCCTTACGAAGTGTGACCTGTACGGGTTTACCCATTGTTTTTAATGATGATTAATAATAACAACAATAATAATATACACTTGTATCATGGCTGCACTGCCACTAGTATTCCTGTACATGGGGAAAATGAAATATATATCTTAAATTTTTTATCAAAATATACAGTATTTGCCTTACTTTTTCCTCTTCTAGGGAGATGCCTTGATGCTTGTTAAGTTTTTGATCCAAGGAATTGGATTATTACATTCATGGATGGGTGCTAAACACATGAGTGTTATACAGCACCTAGGAGGTTTTTTTAAAAGGAGGCTTTCAGGTTTGATCCAAGGAAAGGGGAACACATCAAATCTCCTGGATCAAAAGCCCCCCTCATCAGCTTCAAGGAACTTTCCTCGAGGGGCCAAGAAAATGAAAATACAGTGGTCCCTCAATAATCGTCCGCCTGAAAGTCGTCCATTTCGGAAATACAGTGGACCTCCGGTTTACGATATTATTTCATTCCAGAAGTATGTTCAGGTGCCAGTACTGAACAAATTTGTTCCCATAAGAAATATTGTGAATTAGATTAGTCCATTTCAGCCCCAAACATACACGTACAAACGCACTGACATAAATACACTTACATAATTGGTCGCATTGGGAGGTGATCGTAAAGCGGGGGTCCACTGTAGTCCTGTTTTTTCGTCAAAATATTGGCTCGCAAATGGTCCGGTAACTCGCTAATAGTCCTTTGTCCCAGACGCGTACTCATGCTCTGAGCCACCTTGGCCTTTTCTTCCCAGCCAGTGTACCATTGTTTACCAGTGAGCGACGGTCCCCTCACGTGCTCCAGCGAAATATTTCATAATATTCCATTTATTTTAGTGCTTGCAAGTTATTTAAGTGCTAAATAAGCTACCATGGCTCCAAAGAAAGCTCCTAGTGCCAAGCCTTTGGTAAAGAAGGTGAGAAATACGACTGAATTTAAGAAAGTCATTTTAAGAAAGTCATTGAGATTATAAAGTCACTTAAAAATAACTCGGGGAATCTGTCTCATGTCCCACCATTACTGTACAAGCGAGCGGCCCATGTCCTTTCTCATGCTATTTCATTACTTTTTAACAAGTCACTAGAGACTAGCACCTTCCCGAAACTACTCAAGATGGCAAGGGTTACACCAATACATAAAGGTGGTGACCCTACAGACTTAAACAACTATAGGCCAATATCTAACTTACCATTGCTATCCAAAATCTTTGAGAAACTCGTGCACAGGAGACTGTATTCATTTATAACGGCTCAAAACATACTCAACCCCTGCCAGTTTGGATTCAGGAAAAATAAAAGCACTAATGATGCAATCATAAAAATGCTAGATCTGCTTTACACAGCATTGGAAAATAAGGAACATCCACTAGGAATTTTTATTGACCTAAGAAAAGCTTTTGACACAGTAGACCACGACATCCTACTCCACAAACTTGATCATTACGGTATAAGAGGCCATGCGCTTGCTTATATCAAATCTTACATTACTAATAGGTATCAGTACGTCACCATTAAAGACACAGCATCAGCAACACGGCCACTTGATACTGGAGTTCCGCAGGGAAGTGTCCTTGGTCCCCTGCTCTTCCTCATATACATCAATGACCTTCCAAACGTATCCCAACACCTGAAACCCATTCTCTTTGCTGATGACACGACTTATGTCATCTCTCACCCTAATCTTGCCACCCTCAACACCATTGTGAATGAGGAGCTGATTAAAATATCGACTTGGATGACAGCCAATAAACTTACGCTTAACACTGACAAAACCTACTATATTATGTTTGGTAGCAGAGCAGGAGATGCACAAATTAACATTAAGATTGACAACACTCTAATTACCAGAAATAATGGGGGAAAATTCCTAGGCTTATACCTTGACAACAACCTGAATTTCAGCACCCATATCCAGCATATAACCAAAAAAGTATCCAAAACGGTTGGGATCCTCTCCAAGATATGATACTACGTGCCGCAAAATGCCCTTCTCACACTATACCTGGAGTTTACCTGGAGAGAGTTCCGGGGGTCAATGCCCCCGCGGCCCGGTCTGTGACCAGGCCTCCTGGTGGATCAGAGCCTGATCAACCAGGCTGTTGCTGCTGGCTGCACACAAACCAACGTACGAGCCACAGCCCGGCTGATCAGGAACTGACTTTAGGTGCTTGTCCAGTGCCAGCTTGAAGACTGCCAGGGGTCTGTTGGTAATCCCCCTTATGTGTGCTGGGAGGCAGTTGAACAGTCTCGGGCCCCTGACACTTATTGTATGGTCTCTTAACATGCTAGTGACACCCCTGCTTTTCATTGGGGGGATGGTGCATCGTCTGCCAAGTCTTTTGCTTTCGTAGTGAGTGATTTTCGTTGTGCAAGTTCGGTACTAGGGCCCTCTAGGATTTTCCAGGTGTATATAATCATGTATCTCTCCCTCCTGCATTCCAGGGAATACAGGTTTAGGAACCTCAAGCGCTCCCAGTAATTGAGGTGTTTTATCTCCGTTATGCGCCCGTGAAAGTTCTCTGTACATTTTCTAGGTCGGCAATTTCACCTGCCTTGAAAGGTGCTGTTAGTGTGCAGCAATATTCCAGCCTAGATAGAACAAGTGACCTGAAGAGTGTCATCATGGGCTTGGCCTCCCTAGTTTTGAAGGTTCTCATTATCCATCCTGTCATTTTTTCTAGCAGATGCGATTGATACAATGTTATGGTCCTTGAAGGTGAGATCCTCCGACATGATCACTCCCAGGTCTTTGACGTTGGTGTTTCGCTCTATTTTGTGGCCAGAATTTGTTTTGTACTCTGATGAAGATTTAATTTCCTCATGTTTACCATATCTGAGTAATTGAAATTTCTCATCGTTGAACTTCATATTGTTTTCTGCAGCCCACTGAAAGATTTGGTTGATGTCCGCCTGGAGCCTTGCAGTGTCTGCAATGGAAGACACTGTCATGCAAATTCGGGTGTCATCTGCAAAGGAAAACACGGTGCTGTGGCTGACATCCTTGTCTATGTCGGATATGAGGATGAGGAACAGGATGGGAGCGAGTACTGTGCCTTGTGGAACAGAGCTTTTCACTGTAGCTGCCTCGGACTTTACTCTGTTGACGACTACTCTCTGTGTTCTGTTAGTGAGGAAATTATAGATCCATCGACCGACTTTTCCTGTTATTCCTTTAGCACGCATTTTGTGCGCTATTACGCCATGGTCACACTTGTCGAAGGCTTTTGCAAAGTCTGTATATATTACATCTGCATTCTTTTTGTCTTCTAGTGCATTTAGGACCTTGTCGTAGTGATCCAATAGTTGAGACCACTCACTACTTGTAGTAGTGATCCAATAGTTGAGACCACTCACTTATTTATCCATACCTCACCTATGCTATTTGTGCTTGGGGATCAACTGCAGCAACACACCTAAAGCCAATAATAACCCAACAAAAAGCTGCAGTAAGAATAATCACTAAATCCCATCCCTGGCAACACCCCCCCCCCACTCTTCATAGACCTAAACTTACTCCCAGTTCAGTACATCCACACTTACTACTATGCAATCTACATCTACAGGGCCTTAAACTCTAATATCAACCTTGACCTAAAACGCTTTCTTGATAGTTGTGACAGAACCCACAGGCATAACACCAGACACAAACATCTCTACGACATTCCCCGTGTCCGACTAAACCTTTACAAAAATTCAATGTATGTCAAAGGCCCTAAAATCTGGAATACCCTACCTGAGAACTCTAGAACTGCAGACACATTCATCACCTTCAAAACTACCATTAGAAAACATCTTATCTCCCTGATACACCCCGTCAACTAACTACACGAATACCACCTGGTGGTTCACACTTACACTCACTCACTCATTTGACCATAAACAGAAATATTAATCTCAATCTTAAAATAATGAATCCTGTGATACTCCAATACTGAAACTATGTACTGTGCCAAAACAAAAGCATTCACATTGCTAAACTCACAAACTAGTATTTAGTCACTTAGCCATAATACCAACTTACCTCATAATTTGTAATATTTTACAATTAAGAATAAAACTAAGTATGCCCGAAATGCCTAGCCATGCTAAGCGTTCTAGTGGTACACTCTGTAATCACAATTTTACTACATGTAAACCACACAATAACCAAATTTCTGTAAACTCAGCATTGTAATCCTTATAGAGAATAAACTTTGAATTTGAATTTGAATTTGAAAAAAACATCATTGAACAATATGACAGTGGCGTACGTGTGGGCGAACTGGCCAGGATGTATAACAAATCCCGTACAACCATATCTTCCATCATAGCCAAGAAAAAGGAAATCAAGGACACTGTTGTTGCAAAGGGGGTAAATATGCTGACAAAAATGAGATCACCAGTACTGGAAGAGGTTGAGAAGTTATTATTGGTGTGGATAAATGAGAAACAATTAGCAGGAGATAGTCTTATGATGTTGCTTATTTGTGAACAGGCTAGGCAGTTGCATGACGATTTGGTAAAGAAATTGCCTGCAACTAGTGATGATGTGAGTGATTTTAAGGCCAGCAAAAGCTGGTTTGAGAGATTTAAGAAGCGTACTGGCATACACAGTGTGGTAAGGCATGGTGAGACTGCCAGTTCGGACCACAAGGCGGCTGAAAAATATGTGCATGAATTCAAGAAGTACATAAACAGTGAAGGACTGAAACCTGAACAAGTGTTCAATTGTGACAAAACAGGCCTCTTTTGGAAGAAAATGCCAAAGAGGACCTTCATTACACAAGAGGAAAAGGCCCTCCAGGACACAAGCCTATGAAAGACAGGCTGACGCTAATGTTCTGTGCTAATGCTAGTGGGGATTTCAAAGTGAAGTCATTACTAGTGTACCATTCTGAAAATCCCAGAGTGTTCAGGAAAAACAATGTTATGAAGAGTAAATTGTGTGTGTTTTGGAAATCTAATAGTAAGGCATGGGTCACGAGGGAAATTTTCGTCGAGTGGTTCAATGAAGTGTTTGGCCCTAGTGTGAAGAATTACCTCCTGGAAAAGAAATTGGATCTCAAGTGCCTCCTAGTAACGGACAATGCACCTGCTCATCCTCCAAACTTGGATGACCTAATTCTGAAGGAGTTTGGGTTCATCACAGTAAAGTTCTTGCCCCCGAATACCACTCCTCTCCCCCAGCCCATGGACCAGCAGGTCATTGCAAACTTTAAAAAACTCTACACCAAAGCAATGTTTGAAAGGTGCTTGAATGTGACCTCAGACACTCGCTTGACCCTACGAGATTTTTGGAAAGAACACTTCAGTATTCTCCATTGCGTAAGCCTTATAGGTAAGGCTTGGGAGGGAGTGACTACCAGGACTTTGAACTCTGCTTGGAGAAAAATTGTGGCAGATTGTGTCCACAAGAGGGATTTTTGAAGGGTTTGGGGCTGACCCTGATGAGCCTATGTCAGTTGTTAAATCCATTGTGGCACTGGGGAGTTCCATGGGGTTGGATGTGAGTTTGGAGGATGTGGAAGAGCTGGTGGAGGACCACAACGAACAGCTAACCACTGAGGAGCTGCAAGAGCTTCAGCAGGAAGAGCAACAGATCGCAGCTCAGAATCTTGCTGCAGAGGAGGAGGAAGAGAGATGGAAGAAGGTGCCTTCTTCAGAAATTAAGGAGATTTTTGAAATGTGGGGTAGGATGGAAAGATTTATGGAGAAACATCACCCAGAGAAGGATGTTGCAAGCCATATCGGCAACTTGTACAGTGACAGAGTCTTGGCCCATTTTAGGGAAGTTTTAAAGAGACGCCAGAAACAGAGCTCTCTGGACAGTTTTTTTGCGAGACAGAACTCCAGTGACTCTCAAGGTGGTCCTAGTGGCATTAAGAAACACAGAAGAGAAGTAACCCCAGAAAAGCAATTGGTACCCAAGGTGTTGATGGAAGGGGATTCCCCTTCCAAACAATAAATCATCCAATCAGTCCCCTTCTCCAGTCTTCCATACACAAAGAAGAATCGCCAATAAAGGTAAGTTTTATTCTGTTAATGTTTAATTCATCATGTGCCACTGTATTGTTTATGTACTACATATATATTTCATGTAAAAAAATTTTTTGTTTTAATACTTCTGGGTGTCAGGAACGGATTAATTGAATTTACATTATTTCTTATGGGGAAAATTGATTCGTAAATCGTCCATTTCAATAATAGTCCCACTTCCAGGAACGGATTATGGACGATTATTGAGGGACCACTGTACCTCTTCTTCCTTGAATCAATTATTATAATAAAAAAGAAGCACTAAATTTCCTTGGATCAAGCTTGATTATTACCTCCAGTAACCTAGGTGCTCTATGACCTGTCAAGTATTACCTCCAGTAACCTAGGTGCTCTATGACCTGTCAAGTATTACCTCCAGTAACCTAGGTGCTCTATGACCTGTCAAGTATTACCTCCAGTAACCTAGGTGCTCTATGACCTGTCAAGCATTACCTCCAGTAACCTAGGTGCTCTATGACCTGTCAAGTATTACCTCCAGTAACCTAGGTGCTCTATGACCTGTCAAGTATTACCTCCAGTAACCTAGGTGCTCTATGACCTGTCAAGTATTACCTCCCGTAACCTAGGTGCTCTATGACCTGTCAAGTATTACTCCAGTAACCTAGGTGCTCTATGACCTGTCAAGTATTACCTCCAGTAACCTAGGTGCTCTATGACCTGTCAAGTATTACCTCCAGTAACCTAGGTGCTCTATGACCTGTCAAGTATTACCTCCAGTAACCTAGGTGCTGTATGACCTGTCAAGCATTACCCATGAGTATAATCTTTATATGTGCACCAATTATTATTATAATAATCAAAACAGTGTTAAACCTACGAGGGTCAATATTTGCACTAAAAACTGCCATTTTCACTTGCACACTTTATATGTAAAGCAGTAAACCCATGTGGGCCATTCAACACAAGGGTTTGTCTTCAAACAGCCTTTTCCTCAGGACTGATTGTCATCATCAACTTAAGCACTAAACCCAAAAGAGTCATACAGCACTGCTTTTTGGACTAGAGTAAGCTTAATCCTGAGCACAACTTAATTTTTACCTACATGTCAGCCATGTTGTCCTGGTCTCCAGTGTGATGGAAGTTCCATCTTTTATCTGCTAACAGGAACTGCATTACATTCATGAATGGGACGTTATCAGGTTCAATCCACCTTGGAAACGTTTCACCAGCCAGTGGCTTCACCAGTCCAATACAGTGAATTATTATTATTATTATTATAATCAAAAAGAAGCACTAAGGCACAAGGGCTTTACCAGTCCAATACAGTGAAGAATGGAGGAAGAGTAGTAGCTTGAGGGGAATCAGTCCCTCGGCCTGGAGTCAACGTGTTCTGTCCATCAGTCTTGGCTGGTGAAATGTTTCCACAGTAAATATAACCAAGAGTTGCCCAGTGTCTCATTCTTCAACTTGTCGTTGTTTTCTAAACTATTTAACGTAGTTTAAAAAACTGACTGATGCAATATAATTTTCTTAACCTTACTGCATCATGGAACCTCCCTTAGTGGGGCAGGTAATAGGTCTTATTTTTATCAGGGAAGAGCCAAACCTGTAGGGTTTATATAACACCTGGGGAATAGGAGGCATTCAGGTTTCATCCAGGGAATGGGAAGACAAATCAGATTCCCTGCATCAAAAGCCCCTTGCTGCAGTTACAGAAAGAGAGGCTCTATCCATCTATACTTGCTCAGATTTTAGGACTAATTTGTCTTTGGTGTTTTCGGTGCAGCTGGAGGAGTTATCAAGTGACCTCAGTCATGGGCATGGAGCTGTACGTCTACTGCTGCGACGCTGGGGTAAGCTGCTCAAGAAACTCATCCAGCGTACAGCACGAGCCATCACCCAGTGATGAGTGTCCTTATACACAGGTGTATGTGCCGAGAGACACGTGCCATTACACAGATGTATGCAGTGATAGATACACATTGTGACACAGACACATATGTCTAAGTCATTTACCAATAAAATTCTCTAGTCAACTAGTTTTATTGAAAAAACAAAATATGTGATCCCCTTAATTGCTGGACTCCAATCAAGAGTATAGTACACTATTTCACTCAGTGAAATATGTACATGGAGTACGTATATATATATGTATGATTATTATGTGTAAATGATGGTGAAAGTGTAGAATGATGGTGAAAGTGTTTCTTTTTTGGGTCACCCTGCCTTGGTGGGAGACAGCAGATGTGTTGAAAGAAAAGAAATATATATAGACTTGTAGGAAAATAAATAAGACATTTTTTCTTTATAATCAATGTTCTCAACAGGTAGTTAATATTGTCAGTACAACAATGTTCGAGAGAACTGAACTGGAGCATATGTTTCTCGAAGGCTCTCGTCCTTTTGCATAGCGCTGAACCATCTGGAAATGTTCATGTATTGCTCCTGTTAATAAAATAGGGAAAACTGTTACAAATAATATACGTATATGTAATAGTAAAAATCATGCACTCGTTACTCACTAAAAATACCTGGTAGTAACTAAAGAAAATGTAATAAACACTTGATAACACTCAATAATAACCCACATGAAAAAATGAAATTTAAGTGTGGTCTTCACGTGGGTTATTACTGAGCACGGGATAGTAAGTATAAGTCTTCACGTGGGTTATTACTGAGCAAGGGATAGTAAGTATAAGTCTTCACGTGGGTTATTACTGAGCAAGGGATAGTAAGTTAGAAATTCTTCACGTGGTTATTACTGAGCAAGGGATAGTAGTATAAGTCTTCACATGGGTTATTACTGAGCAAGGGATAGTAAGTATAAGTCTTCACGTGGGTTATTACTGAGCAAGGGATAGTAAGTATAAGTCTTCACGTGGGTTATTACTGAGCAAGGGATAGTAAGTATAAGTGGTAGGTATGTAAAAGCACCACACTGTCAGGAAATGGCAAGCATTGTATCCTCACTTTAGAATTCTTTAGTCTATTTACATCAACTTTGATTATAGTTCCCTTTAGCACCCCTCACCTCCCTTACCAACTCTACTTCTGGCACACTCTTCACTCTTGCTGGTCTCTGATCACGTATATTACACCTTTAGCATGACCCTACAGTGTAGTGTTGTATGACCCTTCTGGGTTTAGCATTTAGTTCTGCTTGTAATACTAATTTAGTTTGTCAGTTTATCTGTTACACTGTCGTGGTTACTTTAATAGTTTTTATGTACCATTTAGTAAATGGTAATGAATGTGCAGTTACTATTTCTTATAAAAAATTAAATAAAGCCTTACTATATACTGTACATGACTGACATACATTTTTAAAAGATCACATGAAAAATAACAGAACATTAATTAAACCCTGACAAAAACTGCAATTTTCAAAGTTGTCTCGTAAGTTTTGAAATGGTGTGTCAGATTAAAATTTTCTGTAGTCATGTTTTCTAAAAAAGAATATTAACCTATAATATTTGTACAATAGGGAGCAAGGGGCTAGTAACCCCTTCTCCCATATAAATTACTAAATTTTAAAGAGAAACTTTCGTTTTTCTTTTTGGGCTGCCCCGCCTTGGTGGGATACTGCCGGTGTGTTGAAAGAAGAAAGATTTGTACAATAAACATTTTTATCAGAACTTTGAAGATTCTTTATATAAAAATATATTCTTAAGACAGTTAATATCTTAAATCATACATTTAGCATAATAAATAAGTTTTGTAATTTCCAAAGAATAAAACCTTAATAAAGAAATTCTGAGATTGAGCCTCATGCCGCCTATTATTTCTGTATCCAAAATAAACCAAATGTCAAATGCTGAAAGATACTTAAAATTCTCCCTAGACCAAGGCTGGAATATACACCTGTCATATTCTGTTCTCACTGGAATATACACCTGTCATATTCTGTTCTCACTGGAATATACACCTGTCCATTTCTGTTCGCACTGGAATATACACCTGTCATATTCTGTTCTCACTGGAATATACACCTGTCATATTCTGTTCTCACTGGAATATACACCTGTCATATTCTGTTCTCACTGGAATATACACCTGTCATATTCTGTTCTCATTGGAATATACACCTGTCATATTCTGTTCTCACTGGAATTACACCTGTCATATTCTGTTCTCACTGGAATATACACCTGTCATATTCTGTTCTCACTGGAATATACACCTGTCATATTCTGTTCTCACTGGAATATACACCTGTCATATTCTGTTCTCACTGGAATATACACCTGTCATAATCTGTTCTCGCTGGAATATACACCTGTCATATTCTGTTCTCGCTGGAATATACACCTGTCATATTCTGTTCTCAAATGGAATATACACCTGTCATATTCTGTTCTCACTGGAATATACACCTGTCATATTCTGTTCTCGCTGGAATATACACCTGTCATATTCTGTTCTCACTGGAATATACACCTGTCATATTCTGTTCTCGCTGGAATATACACCTGTCATATTCTGTTCTCGCCTAAAAAAATTCAAATTTAAAAAGTTCAAGACATGGTGCAAAATTGTTTCTAGAGTCAAGAGATTAATTACAAAATAAAATAGAATAAATTTAAATGTCATTTTTGATATATAAGAAAAGATAGATGTAATAATTGCATATACAATCATCAAACAATGATTCTGAAAAGAATTTATTTGCAAAATAAGTGGTAGATCTGTGTAAAAGTGCAAACTTGCACAATTACAACAGTAAACACTGAAAATACACCACCACATGCTTAACTATAAATTTGTAAGTGCAGTTCAGGAGAAATATACAAGAGGGCCACTTATACATCAGGTTAAGTTCTGAGCTACTGTTGTAATGATACAAGAGGGCCACTTATACATCAGGTTAAGTTCTGAGCTACTGTTGTAATGATACAAGAGGATCCACTTATACATCAGGTTAAGTTCTGAGCTACTGTTGTAATGATACAAGAGGGCCACTTATACATCAGGTTAAGTTCTGAGCTACTGTTGTAATGATACAAGAGGGCCACTTATACATCAGGTTAAGTTCTGAGCTACTGTTGTAATGATACAAGAGGATCCACTTATACATCAGGTTAAGTTCTGAGCTACTGTTGTAATGATACAAGAGGGCCACTTATACATCAGGTTAAGTTCTGAGCTACTGTTGTAATGATACAGAGAGGCCAACTTATACATCAGGTTAAGTTCTGAGCTACTGTTGTAATGATACAAGAGGATCCACTTATACATCAGGTTAAGTTCTGAGCTACTGTTGTAATGATACAAGAGGGCCACTTATACATCAGGTTAAGTTCTGAAACTACTGTTGTAATGATACAAGAGGATCCACTTATACATCAGGTTAAGTTCTGAGCTACTGTTGTAATGATCAAGAGGGCCCACTTATACATCAGGTTAAGTTCTGAGCTACTGTTGTAATGATACAAGAGGGCCACTTATACATCAGGTTAAGTTCTGAGCTACTGTTGTAATGATACAAGAGGATCCACTTATACATCAGGTTAAGTTCTGAGCTACTGTTGTAATGATACAAGAGGGCCACTTATACATCAGGTTAAGTTCTGAGCTACTGTTGTAATGATACAAGAGGGCCACTTATACATCAGGTTAAGTTCTGAGCTACTGTTGTAATGTGAAACACAGCCTTTCTTCACTTTCAAATACATATAAAAGCCTGATAACATGTTTACATTATCATATACAGTATTAAGTTAGCAAAAGAGGTAGGACTAAAAAATGCATATATAGTAGAGCAAGTTGACAACTTACAAACATGTTGTGTATAACATTTATAATGCAAGAAGTCTTTAACTTAAGAACATGTTGGGGACCTTCTCTATCATGTATAATAATGATATTATACACAATAATGATATATTAACCCTTAGACTGTTTACGTCGTATATATACGTCTTACGTGCCACTGTTTCTGATGTATTTATACGCGTAAATTCTAGCGGCTTCAAATCAAGCAGGAGAAAGCTGGTAGGCCCACATGTGAGAGAATGGGTCTGTGTGGTCAGTGTGCACCACATAAAAAAAAATCCTGCAGCATGCAGTGCGTAATGAGAAAAAAAACTGACCGTTTTTTTGGATTAAAATGTCAACTTTGAGGTGTATTTTCCTATAGTATTTATTGTTGTATTCTCGTTTTCATGATCTCAGGTGATAAAATGGAAAACATATTATAGAAATAGAGATGATTTTCATTACTTTCACGATGAAAACGACCTTGAAATTGAGCTCAAAGTAGCAGAAATGTTCGATTTTTACCAATGTTCAGGAGTAAGCAAATTACACCACACGTCCAATACACGTCAACTGGGGAGTTTAATAGTTTTTCGCTAGTGCACTGATACTATTTATACCATTTTTACAATAATGCATTAGTCTGCATAACAGTAAATTTTGTATTTTTTGTATGAAAAAAAATCAAAATAGAAAGTAATAGTAATACAAGAGGGGCCTAGAGACGTGACTAATGAACAGAGGATATGTTATTTTAGTGCCAAGAATGTCTGCATTGTTTATTCTGGACCCTATTTTGAAATTGGCATCTTTTTTAATTTGTGTGAAATTGGCCAAATTGCCAATTTCTGACCACTTTATTGGGTAGTTCAAATTGGTAAATGGGCGGTTTCTTGTATTCAACTGATAGAAAAATGGAGTTCTAAAGAAATAGCTATGAGTTTGGTCAACTAGAACAACGGAATTGGCCAAAAACAGGGCTCAAAGTAGGTGAAATCGCCGATGTGTGTATGTCGCTGAGATCGCTAACTTCGTGGGAGTGTAATTCCATGAGTTTTCGACCAAATTTCGTACTTTTAGTGTCATTACCATCGGGAAAAGATTCTCTATCATTTCATAAGAAAAAATAATTTTTTTTTCCAAAACTTTTGTGACATAGAATGACAGTTTCAGAAAGGGGCCTGTGACAGTCAAAGGGTTAATTAATATTACACACAATACAGAAGATTCTCAACATGTTTGCAAGTCGAGGACTTACAAACATGTTACTTACCTTAAAATATTTTCATCCTGAGCTTAAAGCGAGTGGTGAATATATTTACAGTAGGAAGTCTGAATAAATGAAGAATGGGTATAACTGAAAACTGCTGCATTAACAAAACACTGTAAAGTGAAGCCTGCCTGTATACTGTATAGGACATTGAGTAGTATCTAACCAAGAAAAAACTTTAAATAATAAATTTAATTTGTTTAAATTAAAATTTAAAAAGGCTGTAGAAAATATCTGTTTGGCAATTCTCTTGGTATACCTGGTAACTTTAAATATACCAGAGTTTACAAATAAAAAGGTTAAGAGGTTAAGAGAGTGGTGAAGAAAATTTAGAGAGTGGGTGAGATGTTATCAACAAATTTTGTTGAAAATAAGAAAAAGTTTTGGAGAGCTTAACAAGTTGAGGAAGCCTAGGGAACAAATGGATTTATCAGTTAAAAATAGGAGAGGAGAGTTATTAACCCTCTCAGGGTTTCGGCCGTACTAGTATGGCTTACGAGCCAGGGTTTTTGACGCTCTAGTACGCCTAAATTCTAGTGCCCTCAAATCTAGTGAGAGAAAGCTGGTAGGCTTACATATGAAAGAATGGGTCTATGTGGTCAGTGTGCATGGTATAAAAAAGAATCCTGCAGCACACAGTGCGTAATGAGAAAAAAAAAAAAACTTTGACCGTGTTTTTGGATTAAAACAGCGACTTTGCAGTGTATTTTTGTATGGTATTTATTGTTGTATTCTAGTTTTCCTGGTCTCATTTTATAGAATGGAAGAAATATTACAGAAATTGAGATGATTTTGACTGTTTTTACAAAGAAAAGTACCTTGAAATTGAGCTCAAAATAGCAGAAATGTTCGATTTTTACCAAAGTTCAAAAGTAAACAAATCATGCTGTGTGTCTAATACATGTCAACTGGTGAGTCTAATATTCTTTCACAAGTGCGCTGATATTATTTATACCATTTCTACACCAATGCAGTAGTCTGCATAACAGTAAATCTTCAATTTTTTTGTGAGAATAAAAATTCAAAGTGGAAAGCAAAAGAATGTAAGAGGGGTGTGGGGAGTGTACTAATAAACAGAGGAAATGTTATTTTAGTGCCAGGAATGTGTTTCTTGTTTATCCTGGACCCTATTCGGAAATTGGCACCTTTGAAATTTGTGTGAAACTGGCAAAATTGCTAAATTCTGACCACTTTATTGGATAGTTGAAATTGGTAAATGGGTGGTTTCTTGTACTCATTCGATAGAAAAAATGGAGTTCTAGAGAAATAGTTATGATTTTTGTCGACAAGTACACTGGAATTGGACGAAAATAGGGCTCAAAGTGGGCAAAATCGCCGATGTGTAAACATCGTCGAGACTGCTAACTTCGCGAGAGCATAATTCCGTAAGTTTTCCATCAAATTTCATACTTTTGGTGTCATTATGATCGGGAAAAGATTCTCTATCTTTTCATAAGAAAAAATAATTTTTTTTTTTTTGAAATTTGGGGGACCCTGAGAACAAGTCTCTGAGAGGGCCTGTCAACCCTGAAAGGGTTAAATGGAGAGTTAGAGGTATCTGGAAGATGGAGGGAATATTTTGAGGAATTATTAAATGTTGATGAAGATAGGGAAGCTGTGATTTTGTGTATAGGGCAAGGAGGAATAACATCTTGTAGGAGTGAGGAAGAGTCAGTTGTGAGTGTTGGGGAAGTTCGTGAGGCAGTGGGTAGAATGAAAGGGAGTAAGGCAGCTGGGATTGATGGGATAAAGATAGAAATGTTAAAAGCAGGTGGGGATATAGTTTTGGAGTGGTTGGTGCTATTATTTAATAAATGTATGGATGGAAGAGGGTAAGGTACCTAGGGATTGGCAGAGAGCGTGCATAGTTCCTTCGTATAAAGGCAAAGGGGACAAAAGAGAGTGCAAAAATTATAGGGGGATAAGTCTGTTGAGTATACCTGGCAAAGTGTATGGTAGAGTTATTACTGAAAGAATTAAGAGTAAGCCGGAGAGTAGGATAGGAGATGAACAAGGAGGCTTTAGGAAAGGTAGGGGGTATGTAGACCCAGTGTTTACAGTGAAACATATAGGTGAACAGCATTTAGATAAGGCTAAAGAGGTTTTTGTGGCATTTATGGATTTGGAAAAGGTGTATGACAGGGTGGATAGGGAGGCAATGTGGCAGATGTTGCAGGTGTGTGATATAGGAGGTAGGTTACTGAAAATAGTGAAGAGTTTTTACGAGGATGGTGAGGCTCAGGTTAGAGCATGTAAGAAAGAGGCAGATTATTTCAAAGTATAAGTAGGCCTTAGACAAGGATATGTGATGTCACTATGGTTGTTCAATATACTATTTATAGATGGGGTTGTTTCCATGGGGAAGTGGAACAGAATTCTTCCTCCGTAAGCCATGCGTGTCGCAAGAGGCGACTAAAATGCCAGGAGCAAGGGGCTAGTAACCCCTTCTCCTGTATATACATGTATTACTAAATATAAAAGGAGAAAATTTCATTTTTCCTTTTGGGTCACCCCACCTCTGTGGGATACGGCCGGTGTGTTGAAAGAAAGAAAGGAAGATGGGGTTGTAAGAGAAGTGAATGTGAGGGTCTTGGCAAGAAGTGTGGAGTTAAAAGATAAAGAATCAGACACAAAGTGGGAGTTGTCACATTTGCTTTTTGCTGATGACACTGTGCTCTTGGGAGATTCTGAAGAGAAGTTGCAGAGGTTGGTGGATGAATTTGGTAGGGTATGTAAAAGAAGAAAATTAATAGTGAATATAGGAAAGAGTAAGGTTATGAGGATAACAAAAAGATTAGGTGACGAAAGATTGGATATCAGCTTGGCGGGAGAGAGTATGGAGGAAGTAAATGTATTCAGATATTTGGGAGTGGAAGTGTCAGCAGATGGGTCTATGAAAAATGAGGTGAATCACAGAACTGATGAGGGGAAAAGGGTGAGTGGTGCACTTAGGAGTCTGTGGAGACAAAGAACTTTGTCCTTGGAAACAAAGAGGGGAATGTATGAGAGTATAGTTTTACCAATGCTCTTATATGGGTGTGAAGCATGGGTGATGAATGTTGCAGTGAGAAGAAGGCTGGAGGCAGTGGAGATGTCATGTCTGAGGGCAATGTGTGGTGTGAATATAATGCAGAGAATTCATAGTTTGGAAGTTAGGAGGAGGTGCGGGATTGCCAAAACTGTTGTCCAGAGGGCTGAGGAAGGGTTGTTGAGGTGGCTTGGACATGTAGAGAGAATGGAGTGAAACAGAATGACTTTGAGAGTGTATAAATCTGTAGTGGAGGGGAGGTGGGGTAGGGGTTGGCCTAGGAAAGGTTGGAGGGGGGGTAAAGGAGGTTTTGTGTGCGAGGGGCTTGGACTTCCAGCAAGCATGCATGAGTGTATTTGATAGGAGTGAATGGAGACAAATGGTTTTTAATACTTGATGTGCTGTTGGAGTGTGAGCAAAGTAACATTTATCAAGGGATTCAGGGAAACCGGCAGGCCGACTTGAGTCCTGGAGATGGGAAGTGCAGTGTCTACACTCCAAAGGAGGGTGTTAATGTTGCAGCTTTATGAACTGTAGTGTAAAGCACCCATCTGGCAAGACAGTGATGGAGTGAATGATGATGAAAGTTTTTCTTTTTTTGGGCCACCCTGCCTTGGTGGGAATCAGCCAGTGTGTTAATATAAAAAAAAATTACAAATATGTGAGTGAGAAGGGTTGAGATCAAGGAAAATCTATGTAGTATGGGCTTGTAAACCTACTGCAATGCTTCTCCATCTTAACATACTGTAACCCCAAATAGGTGATTACACGAAAAAGCTATAAAATGTTTTTACCCTTTGGAAGAGGGCAGCAAGAGCTAAATATTTAAATGGTACATACAAATTAGGGTTTTGCTGCACTACCTTCTGAAGGAAACTCCAGTTAGAAATGAAGGGATGAAGTGCAAGGAACACGACCACATCAGCAATGTTCAGTGTGTAGCCACAAAGGTAAGAATGATGTGCCAACTCTTTATTGATGTACTGCAGACACACATTGAGGGTCTGATGAGAAAAAACACATTTAACGTGATTTTAAAATTAAAATTACAGCACATGCTAAATATTTAAAAACATGAAAAGACTGCATAACTTATACAAACATTGCGCTGTATGATCCTTTCGGATTTAGCACTTAATGAGTTTATAATATACAAACATTGCAATTTATACAGCTGCACAATTTAATAAAAAATAAAAGGCATTTAATACAAAATGGTGATGCTAGTGAGGGGCTCTTGATCCAAGGAACTGGACATGTCCCCCCTTCCTTGGGTCGAATGTGACTGCCTCCTACTCCCCTGGTGTTGTATATCCCCTGTGGGTTTAGTGCTTCATGAATGCAATAAGGCATCTGTGGAAAGAAAAGTTTATCTATGCGGGGCCAAGAGGACAATACTGTACCTAAGTATAGTAGCATCAACACTTTTATATGCGGGTGAGGCATAGCCTTCAAACATTGTAGCGAGGAGGCTGGAAGCAGTGGAGATGTCAGGTTTGAGAGCAATGTGTGGTGTAAATATTATGCAGAGAATTCATAGCATGGAGGTTAGAAGACAGTGTGGGTTAGTATAAGTATAATTCAGAATGCTGAGGAGGGTTTATTAAAGTGGTTTGGGTATTCAGAGAGGATGGAGCAAAACAGGATGACTAAGAGGGAATATAAATCTGAGGGTGGAATCTGGAAGGAAAGTGTATAGGTCATTTCTGGGGAATTGATAAGGTAGACGGGGATAGTCTGTTTGAGAGGCAAGAAATGATAACTCGAGGACACCACTGGAAATTAAGAAGCAAAGATGAGCCACAGAGATGCTACTTATTTAATCTCAAGCTAACACAAAAATTACTATTTACCTCAAAGGTGGGGCAGTGGAAGAGGTCCGTGGCACAGTAGGTTAGCCAGTCCTGGATGAGGCATTTCTCAAGAGCAGTATGTCCGTCTAGTCTTCTATTCTTTAAGCGGACCATAAGTAGTGTGCCACAAACAAACCCTAATATCTTCTTTCCTTCTATTTCTGTTATAACCTGAAATATTACAAAACCTGAGTGCTGACAATATAAAGTAACTTGAACAGGGAAGGTAAAACAGAGGAAAATGGTTCACAGTACTGTAATTATCATTAACCATTGTCCATTTTCATGAGGATGCAGTGACTTATCCTCAAAGGATAAAAACCATGATAAAAAACAAAAAGAGTATTAATGGCACCAGAAAAAGCTACAACAAATTACCAATCTTTGGAAATAAGGGTATTATAAAATAATATAAGAGAGACATTAAGACAGATAAATTAATGTGAAATAGTAGAAAAAAATTTGCAGGAAGATATCTCCCCATACCAGACATTCAATTACAGATACACTGGGAAATTATATTTAATGTGTAATGGCGAACTGGTCAAATATTTAGCAAGCTAAAATGTCATATTAAGGGTAGGTAAACAAGATGCACAACACCTCGGTATCTTGATTTCCAAAATAAGGGATATAAAGATACCATTGTGTTGCATATGTGCTTTATTTATCAGCTTGTCACTATTGTATACCTGTAACATTTGTATGGAGGCATCTCTGTAGACTAGGAACTAACAACTCCTAACCTGTAAATGCAATGTTATACAGTGGACCCCCGGTTAACGATATTTTTTCATTCCAGAAGTATGTTCAGGTGCCAATACTGACCGAATTTGTTCCCATAAGGAATATTGAGAAGTAGATTAGTCCATTTCAGACCCCCAAACATACACGTACAAACGCACTTACATAAATACACTTACATAATTGGTCGCATTGGGAGGTGATCGTTATGCGGGGGTCCACTGTACTTGGAAAATAAGGAAAATAAATGTAACCAAGACTCTTCTCCATGGTAGTATCACCTGTGATGTCTGAGCTCCATACCTGGAGTATACCTGGAGATTCTTTTGGGGGTCAACGCCCCAACGCCCCAGTCCATGACCAGTTCACTATTCCATATGAACATTTTGGTGGTATCCTGGGCAGGTTGAGACATATGGGTGAGTCTCCTCACACCCAATGTCCCTATTAAACTTCAGTAAAAAGGTACCTGGGAGTTAGTCGATCGTTGTGGGTCGCATCCTGGGGAAAAGTCAAGTACTACAAACTACTGAGCTGAATATCTCTCAAATGACCTAATGATGCACTATCTGTGTCCAAAGTACGTAACATGGACACTTAAGTCCTCTTGACAAATCACCTGTGATTTTCTTTAACAAAATACAAGACGCCTTCTACATTTCAGCAAAATTTTTTATTTCTTGTAGAAATTACTATTTTGGGAAATATTAGGAAAAATAATATTTACTTCGGGACATGTGGGACGTCAGGTCCAATCAGTGGTTAGTATTACAGCTCCTGGTCATCACAGCAAAGGTGAACAAAGGCAAATCAAATGTAAACCAAAGCATGACCATCCCATATCTACCACTGGCGGAGTAGTCACATCAGGCTGTGCTTCCTCAGGTTAGGTTAAATCTGCACAACATAGAACAATGACTTGATTTAAGTTAAGTTACATTTGCAAAACATATGACCATGTTTTAACTTTTAACGTTTACATAATAAGATATTACAAGGTGTCCCGTGGCCTGGTAGACAACGCTCTGGCCTCACACACACACAGTGTCCTGGGTTCGATCACCGGCCGGCCAGGTGAAAAGAATAAAGAATAAAAGAATAAAGATAATTTCTTTACAAAGGTTACAATATATAATTACAATTTTAATTTGTTAATTAAGTACTAAGAAAGCCACTATCATGCCGGGGCATTTCGGGCAGGTGGAAACACTGGGCATGTTTCCTTACACCTGCCCCATTCATCAAGCAAGTAGGTACCCAGGTGTTAGTGGACTGGTGTGGGTGGCATCCTGGGTGTTAGTGGACTGGTGTGGGTGGCATCCTGGGTGTTAGTGGACTGGTGTGGGTGGCATCCTGGGTGTTAGTGGACTGGCGTGGGTGGCATCATGGGTGTTAGTGGACTGACGTGGGTGGCATCCTGGGTGTTAGTGGACTGGTGTGGGTGGCATCGTGGGTGTTAGTGGACTGGTGTGGGTGGCATCCTGGGTGTTAGTGGACTGGTGTGGGTGGCATCCTGGGTGTTAGTGGACTGGTGTGGGTGGCAGTTAGTTTAAGTTAGTTTAATATGTTTATTATGCACCCCATACCCATCCTGTGGGCGGTAGTCAAAAGATTACAGAGGTACATAATTGGTCCAGGGACTGGACTCCAAAGTTTTGATAGCTGAGCAAGTTACAGAGGTAATGAACTCACAATTTACAAAGGTAATGAACTCACAATTTACAAAGGTAATGAACTCACAATTTACAAAGGTAATGAACTCCAGGTAAGTCTGGTCATCTATCTTGCGAAGATAAAGAGACATCACCTAGATCTCTCTACCTACACTGGTCTACCTTCCGCACATAACCAACCACCCAGTCAGCTATACTCCATTCAAGCAGCCTTCTTCTTTTTATGACCACAGTCTTTGGTAAGATGGGTAAGGAAGAAGGATGGGTAAGGATAGAAATATTGGAAAAGGGTGGGAGGGGGGAGAGAGGTAGGATATAAAAGGTAAGTGGCCCAACCACTTTGGTGCAATTTAAAAAGTGTATGTGAAATAATAGAAAATTCTTGAAGGGGTATAATACTAACCCATCAGAGTCACATAGATATAACAGATATATAGGTACATGACTCTGAATTATTGGTAGTATATATACAAGTTGCAATTGCTTTTAACTACACCAGCGTTCATGGTGGTTCTTGACTGGTTACTTAACTGCTTCAACATTATTGTGGTGGTTACCCCTCAAGGAAGGTTCCTTGATGTTGGTGAGGGGCTCTTGATTTAGGGAATTGGATCTGTGCTCCAGTTCCCCGAATTAAGCCTGAATGCCTTCCACATCCCCCCCCCCCCAAGCGCTGTATAATCTTCCGGGTTTAGCGCTTCCCCCTTGATTATAATAATAATAATTGTGGTGGTTAGAGGATCACAATCAACCTCTGGTCAACAGAATATTTACTAATGTTGGGGACACTGACTACAGTCACGACCAGCTGTGCACTATCATATGCACTAACTATCATAGAATAGAGTTGGGAAAATATTACACTATCATTGAATAGAGTTGACAGAAAATTATCATTGATGAAAAAAGGAGAACATAGAAGGGTATAGAGATGCCAACACTTATGTATGAGTGCAAAGCACAGTCCTTGAATGTTCCAGCGAGGAAGCTACAGGCACTGATATTACTAAGTATGAGATTAATATGTAGTGGGAATATTGTACAGATATTCTAACAAGATGTGAATAAATTAGATGGAGTGATGGGATGAAGGGTATAATTCAGGGAGAAGACGGGGGTGTTCCAATGGATCGGTAAGAATGTATAGAGCAAAATAAGATACTTTGATCAAGGGAATGTAGAAATCTATGGTGATTGGAAGGTGGTATAATAGACGAAAATTACGGAAAAGGTTTTAGAGAGGGCATGGAGGGTTCGAGAGGCAGAGACATGATAATTTAGCACTGATTACGGTAATGAGAACACATTCCAGACATCATATACTGCACACCATCTCAAACTTGAAACACACTTCCAGACTAAGAGAATATTTATCCTGCTGTCATATTGGGGTCTAGTATTAATACTCACATCCAAAATTTAAAAAATTTTTGTGAAAAAAATTTTGTAAATTTCTTTGAAGGGGTTTATAATTTTTTTTAAAAAAATCATTTTTTTTAAAGAATAACAGAAAATTTATGGGTTAAAATACTCTGAAAATTGGTTATTTATATATTTTTAAAGGGTTAATTGTTTTAAATTGGTTTTTTGGGGGGTTCCCCTTTGAACGGGAAAAATTAACTTCTTAAAAATTATTTTTTTTTTGGTTAAACCCTTTTAAAAAGCAAAGGTTTCCTTAAAATTTTAAAAAAGGGGCCTTTTTTTTTAAAAGGGAAATTTGGGGAACCTTGTCCTTCCCAAATTTAAAGTTAAAGGGCCTTAATCCCCCCCCAAAGGGCCGAAATATCCCTTTAACCCCTTTTTCCCCTTGTTTTTTTAAAAATAAAATTTTGGTTTAAATTTCAAAAAATTTTTTTTATTTTTGGTAAAAAATTTTATTTTTTTTTGGGAAAAAATTTTGGAAAATAAACTTTAATTTTCAAAGGGGCCCCGTCAACCCAAGAATGGGGGGGTATTACATTTCCCTTGGTTAAGAGGTTTGGAAAAAAAATTTTAAATTGTAAAAAAAAAACCCCCCATAAAGGGGGTTAATCGGGGGCCCTTTAGGAAAATTGAAACCATAGAAAAATCCTTAAATTTGGGGGAAGTTACAGGAAAATTTTAAAAATTTTAATTTTAACTTTAAAAATAGATTTAATTGTAGGGTGGGAATTTTGGTACAAACAACCCCAAGTTTTGGTTTTTAGGGGGATTTTTTTGGGTTTTAAAAAGGGGAAAAAAGGGGAAAAAAAACTTTCCATGGAATTTAAATTAAATTTTAATTGGAAAATTAAGTTTTGAAAGAAATTAAAAACGGGGTTTTGGGGGAAGGTGGAAATTGGGCGAAAATTACAAAAAAAGGGGTTTTAGAAGGGGAGGGGGAGGGTTGGGGGGCATATAATTTGGGGACGGGTTTAGGGGGAAATGGGGAAACTTTTTGCATCTTTAAAAGGGGGACTCATTAAAACTTGAAAATGGACTGGGGGTTTTTATCCTGGGTTTAAATTGGGGGGACCCGGGGGTTTTAATCTCCTTTAAAAAGCCGGGGTTTATTAAGGGCGGGGGTTAAATTCTTTGTTAAAAACTTTTGGGGGGCAAGGGGTTTGGGGAAACGGCGTCACCGGGGTTTGTTGGGTCGTTTGGCTTTGGGTTGGTGGCCCGGGGGGTTAAATTAATGGGTTTTATTGGGGGCGGGGTTGGCACCCGGGGTTTTTCGTTTTTTTTGGTTGAAAACTGGCGGGGGGGGGGCCATCCTGGGGGTTTAGTGGACTGGGTGGGTGGAAATTCCGGGGGTTGAGTGGACTGGTGGGGGTGGCTTTCCTGGGGGTTAGGGGGACTGGGGGTGGGTGGCCCCTGGGGTTAGTGGACTGGGGTGGGGGGTTCCCTTTGGGTTTTTTTTAGGGGAAACTGGTGTGGGTGGCACCCTGGGTTTTTGGGGGGACTGGTTTTGGGTGGAAATCCGGGGGTGTTAGGGGGATGGTGTGGGGTGGCATCCGGGGTGTTAGGGGAGGAGGTGGGGGGCATGGGGGGGTGTTAGTGGACTGGGTGGGGGCTTTCCGGGGGTTGTTTAGGGGGACGGGGTTTTTTGGGGGGGGTGGCACCCTGGGGGTTAGGGGAAACTGGGGTGGGTGGCTTCCTGGGGTTAGGGGGCTGGGTGGGGGGGTTTTTTTATCTGGGTTTTGGTGGACCGGGGTTTTTGGGGTTGGGGGGGGCATTGGGTTTTTAGTGGACTGGGGGGGGTGGCATCCTGGGTTTAGGGGGAATGGGTGGGGGGGTTCCTGGGTGTTAGGGGGGGGTGGGGGTGGCATCCGGGGTTTTTGTGACTGGGGGGGGGGGCCCACCCTGGGTGTTATTTGGATGGCTGGGTGGCTCTTGGGTTAGTGGACGGGTTTTGTGGGTGGAATCCGGGGTTTTTTTGGGGGAAATGGGTGGGGGGCCCCCTTGGGGTTAGGGACTGGGTGGGGGTGGCTTTCCTGGGTGTTAGGGGGACGGGTGGGGGGGCACCCGGGGGTGTTAGGGGAATGGTTGGGGGGCCCCATCTGGGGGGTTTAGGGGGCCCGGGTGGGGGGCCCATCCGGGGTGTTAGTGGATGGCGTGGGGGGATCCGGGGGTTTTAGTGGCGGTGGGTGGCTTCCTGGGTTTTAAAGTGGCGGGTGTGGGGTGGCATCCTGGGGTTAGTGGACTGGGTGGGTGGAAACCCTGGGTGTTAGGGAAACTGGGTGGGGGGGCCCACCCTGGGGTTAGGGGAGGGGTTTTGGGTTTGGATCCGGGGGTGTTAGTGGAGGGTTTGTGGGGGGCCTTTCCTGGGTGTTAGTGGGACTGGGTGGGGGGGGGATCCGGGTGTTAGGGGAAATTGGGGGGGGTTGGCATCTGGGGTTAGGGGAAATGGGTGGGGCCCCGGGCCCCTTGGGTTTTGGGGGGGACCTGGGCGTGGGGGGGGGCACCCTGGGGTTAGTGGACTGGGTGGGTGGCCCCTGGGGTTAGTGGATGGGGGGTGGCCCGGGGGTTGTGGACTGGCTGGGGGGCATCCTGGGTTTTAGGGGGCTGGGTGGGGGGCATCCTGGGGTTAGTGGACTGGGTGGGTGGCATCCTGGGGTTGTGGACTGGTGGGGGTGGATCCTGGGGTTTGTGGACTGGGTGGGGTGGCATCCTGGGGTTAGGGGGAGGGGTTGGGTGGCATCCGGGGGTTTTTGGTGGACTGGGTGGGGCACCCCGGGGTTGTTAGGGGAAACTGGGGGTGGCTTTCCTGGGTGTAGGGCTGGGTGGGTGGCACCCCTGGGTGTTATTTGGACTGGTGGGGGGGTGGCTCATGGGGGGTTAGTGGACGGGTTTGTGGGGGTGGCACCCGGGGTTTGTTAGGGGGGATTTGGTTGGGGGGCCCATTCCGGGGTTTTTTTAGTGGAGGGGTGTGGGTGGCACCCTGGGTTTTAGGGGGACTGGTTGGGGTGGTTTTCTGGGTGTTAGTGGATGGTGTGGGTGGCATCCTGGGTGTTAGGGGGGCCTGGGGGTGGGTGGCTTCCTGGGTTTAGGGGGACTGGTGGGGGTGGTTTTCCGGGTGTTGGGTTGGACGGGTTTGTGGGTGGCTCCTGGTGTTAGAAAGAGGGTTTGGGGGTTTGGCACCCCTGGGTGTTAGTGGACTGGTGTGGGGGCATCCTGGGTTTTTAGTGGACGGGTTGTGGGTGGCATCCTGGGTTTTTAGTGGATGGTGTGGGGGGCACCCTGGGTGTTATGGGGGTTTGTGGGGGCATCGGGTGTTTTGGATGGTGTGGGGGGGCTTTCCTGGGTGTTAGTGGGTGGTGTGGGTGGCACCCTTGGGGGTTAAGGGACGGGGTGTGGGTGGCATCCTGGGGTGGGGGGACTGGTGTGGGGGGGGCCCCCTTGGGGGTGGGCTGGTGTGGGTGGCACCCTTTGGGGGGGTTTTTGGGGGACGGGGGATTTGGGGGGGGTTGGGATCCTGGGGGGTGAGGACTGGGTGGGTAAAAACCGGGGGCGGAGGACTGGGGGGTGGGTGGCTTCCTGGGGGCTGGGGGGATGGTGTGGGGCCCCCACCCGGGGGGCTGGGGGCTGGTGGGGGGTGGCATCCGGGGGGCTGGGGACTGGTGGGGGGTGGCATCTGGGGGCTGAGGACTGGTGGGGTGGCACCCTGGGGGCTGAGGATGGTGTGGGTGGCATCCGGGGGCTGGGGACTGGTGTGGGGGGCATCCGGGGGCTGGGGCCCACAGTGGTAAAAAAGCCCATGTCCCCCCATGATTCACAAACCATTGTTTGGTTATCCTGGGGGTTTCCCCTTTCCCAGGAAAAAAAAAAATTTCCAAAACAAATATTAAAAACCATAAGAAGGGAAGGAAAAATCCCGGAAGGCCAAAGGGCCCCATGGAGGCAGGTCCAAGTCTCCTCCCGGGTTTTTAAAGCCAATGCCCCAAAAACCCTGGGTCAGGTCAGGTAAATTGACTTAGGGAGGAAACGGCAACCGCCCTGGTAGCACAAGTATCAGGTTCCAAACCACCCCCAAAATTTCATGTTTTTTACCCAAACCTTTTTTTAAAGCTACACAACGTTCTGGCCTCTATAACGGTATTTGGGAAAGTTTTTCCATCATCCAAAACTCTTTTAAAAAAAAACCATTTACTTTACTTTATTTTCCCTGAATCTGAATTTTTCAAAATTTAAAACCATTGCTGCGGCCTTTTCAAAGGTAGATATTTTCAGCACATATTTCACCCCCTTTTAAATTTATTCTGTCTTCTTTTTGCCCTAAATCATATCCCCCAATTTTCTACGTTTTCTAGAGAGTGCAGTTTCGGGGGCCTCAGTTATCCTTTTGGGGAAAGGTTTTTGGATACAGGGGATCAACTTTGTCATCCCTTTGTACTTTTTTCCAGAAAATTTTTATCCCCCTTTGAATACGGGACCAAAACTGTGCACCCAAAAATTAAATGGGGCCAAAACCAAGGTTATAGATTTTGAAGAAAAAACCGGGGAGGACTCCTATTATTTAGTTCTTGATATGAACCCAAAGGGGATTCTATTAGCTTTATTGCAAAACAATTAGAACTTTTGGTTTGGTTTCAGGGTTATGCTAACCCCAACTCCTAAATCTTTTTTGCAATCCGTAATATTAAAACTACATTATTTAGTTTATATTTTTGGCATGGTTATTGTCCTGTTCCCAAATTTGAACTTTGCCCCTTTGTCTAATTAAAGCTCTGCCCCTCTCCGACCACTGCATCAGGGTTTTCAAAAACTTCCTGGAGTGCTCTAATTTTCCCGTCCCGAAGGGAATTTGGGCGGCCCCATTTTTTTGGTTTTATCGGCAAAAATTGCTGATTTCGCCCTTTTTGCCCTTTATCTAAAGTCGTTTTTGTAAATTGTGAACAGCGGGGGCCCCAAAACTGACCCCTGGGGAAAAACCGCTGGGGACCTTTCCCCCTCTATTTCTCCCATTTATGCAAATCTTGCTGATAAAAATTTGACACATGTTTCAACTCTTGGGTTTTTATTGAGGAAACGTTTTTGCCACCCCAGTGGCTTCATCAGTCCATACAAAAGGGGAATTTTTAAAAACAGGAGGAGGGAAAGAGGGAATCAGTCCCTCAAAACCCGGTTATGTGGTCAGTTTAAACAATCTTGAATAGAAACGGCATAATCGGGGAGCTTAAAAAAAACCGTATGGCAGGGGGGAGGTGCCCGCAGTCATTTGGTGGTGTCACATTTGTTTTAATGTGGAAGTAGGTCGTGCCCCAAAAATTTTGGCAAGCGAAGAATTCCCAAGTTTAAGATCCCCCAAAATGTTGCAAATGTTTTGGCAAAACCCGTCAGGTTTCAAAAAAAATTTTCCCCTCTCCTCTTTTGATTTGCCTACTTATTTAAAAACCCGCTTTAAAATTGTAAAAATTTAGTAATAAATTACAAGGGTTTTAAAAATTTTTGTGACCTTGTTTTTGTCCCCGTGACACTTGACCTGAACCCCTTTTGGGGTTTTTTTGTTTTTAATTTTGGATTTTTCTTCTCCTTTTCAAATACGTTGTTTGTTTGGGGTTTTTAGAGAAGTGGGGTCGGGGCCGTAACCCGGGGGCCCGGTGGTGGCTGGTGGCTGCGGGGGGGCTCGGCTGGCTGGCTGGCTGGGTGGCTGGTAAATGGCTGGGGGGAAAGGCGTGGGGGTGGCTGGTAGGTGGCTGGGTGGCTGGCTGGGGTGGTGGCTGGCTGGGTGGGTGGGGCCCGACCCGACTTTGGTGGCTGGCTGGTGGGGTAGCTGACTGGCTGCGCTGGTCTGGCTGGGGGGATACTGGCGGGGCCCGGCTGGCTTTCTGGGTGGCTGGCTGGTGGCTGGGTTTGGGTGGCTGGCTGGCTGGCTGGCTGGATGCTGACCCGGTGGCTGGCTTTGGGTGGCTTTGGGTGGCTGGCTGGCGGCTGGTGGCTGGCTGGCTGGCTGGTAAGGTGGTTTGGGTGGCTTCTGGCTGGCCTGGTGGCTGGCTGCTAACTGGATGGCTAAATTGGGTAAATGGCTGGCTCTGGCTGGCTGGCTGGCTCTGGCTGGCAACTGGGCTGGCTAATGGCTTTGGGTAACTGGCTTGGCTGGGTTGGGGGCTTTAAATGGCCCCTTTTTTGGGTTTGGGTTCGTTTTAAAAAAAGTAATAATTAAAAAATTAACCGGGCCCGGTTCTCTACACATATGCTGTATGTATGATAATTTTTATGTAACTGTATTTGTGTATTCCTCAAAATTTTTAAACTTACTTACCTTTTTTCTTCTTTTTCTTACTTACTTTCTTATACTTGATAAAACTCAAAATTTTTATTTTTCAGTCTCATTTAAATCACAAGAGCTAAATATTTTAAAAAATTTTTTTTTTAAAATTGTTATTCTAAAAAATTTAAAAATATTAAAGTACCCCAAAAAACCCACTGGAATAATTTTTTTTTTCTGATTTTTTGGGGTTTTTCTGGGGGAATTTACACATATGTTGATAATTTTAAAGTAAATGTATTTATGTGTATGTATACCTGAAAAATTTATTTTTTTACTAAAAAACTGAGCGATAAAAAAAAACAAGGGAAAGAGAGTCAAAAAGTAATTATGTTTTGGTTTAAAGTGCCCAATTACAAAATTTAACCAATAATCACTTAAAGCTTTTTTAAAGTTTTAAAATTTTATTTTTAATTACTTGCAGCAATAAAAGAATTTAGGGCAATTTTTTTATATAGTATATTGTAAATTTTTGGGTTTGACAGGTATAGGTATAAATTATACATAAATAATATGTTTATAAGAGTTTTTAATAATGTTGGGGTATGCTGCTTTTAGTAAATAGTGCATTATTTTGTGGGTTGAGGTGAAATCTTTTTTGACTCTGACCCCTTTAGGCTGACCCTTGGGGCTGATTTGAGGGTTGGGTTCTGGGGCTGACATCTAGGGGGACTCTGAGGTGACCATCTTGGGGCTGACACCTGAGGCTGCTGCCCCTCTGGGGCTGCCCTCTGAGGGCTGACCATCTCTGAGGGCTGACCCCTCTGAGGGCTGACCATCTCTGAGGGCTGACCATCTCTGAGGGCTGACCCCTCTGAGGGCTGACCATCTCTGAGGGCTGACCCCTTGAGGGCTGACCATCTCTGAGGGCTGACCCCCTCTGAGGGCTGCCCATCTCTGAGGGTGACATCTCGAGGGCTGACCCCCCTGAGGGCTGACCATCTCTGAGGGTGAAAATCTCTGAGGGGCTGACCCTCTGAGGGTGACCATCTCTGAGGGCTGACCCCTTGAGGGCCTCTAAACCATCTCTGAGGGCTGACCCCTCTGAGGGCTGACCACCCTCCCCTCTGAGGGTGACCATCTCTGAGGGCTGACCCCCTCTGAGGGCTGCCCCATACTCTGAGGGTGCCCAAACTCTGAGGGCTGACCACCTCTGAGGGCTGACCACCTTGAGGGTGACCACACTTGAGGGCTGACCATCTGAGGGTGACATCTCTGAGGCTGCCCCCTCTGAGGGCTGACCACCTCTGAGGGCTGACCACCTCTGAGGGCTGACCACCTCTGAGGGCTGACCACCTCTGAGGGCTGACCACCTCTGAGGGCGGGACAAACTCTGAGGGTGACCACCTCTGAGGGCTGACCACCTCTGAGGGCTGACCACCTCTGAGGGCTGACCACCTCTGAGGGCTGACCACTGAAAGTAACATTCGACCTAATTTACATTGCTGATTCCTCTTAAGGGATGTTCCTTGATGCTGGTGAGGGGCTCTTGATCTAGGGAATTGGATCTGTGCTTCAGTTCTCTTAATTAAACCTGAATACCTTCAAATCCCCCCACAGGCACTGTATAATCCTACGGGTTTAGCGCTTTCCCTTGATCAAAATAATAATGATTGGCTGCATTTTGATTATTAATGTTATGTAGTGTTGTTTAAATTCTGTATTACAACACCAGAGACGAGGTGTATATCATTTCTTAATGAATTATTCAATTCAAGTTTATTCTCTATAAGGGTTACAATGTGGGGTTTACAGGTTTTGGATATTGTGTGGTTTACATGTTATAAAATACTAATTACAGAGGGGGCCACTAGGACACCTAGCATGGCTAGGCATTACAGAGGGGGCCACTAGGACACCTAGCATGGCTAGGCATTATAGAGGGGGCCACTAGAACACCTAGCATGGCTAGGCATTTCGAGCAGACTTAGATTAATTCTTAACATTAAATCCTTACAGATTATGGTATTAAGGCTAAGTGACTACATCATAATTTGTGAGTTTAGCAATGTGAATGCTTTTGTTTTGGCACAATACAAGGTGTCTATATTGGAGTATCATAGGCAAACTTATGACTAGTTAGGATTCATTATTTTTAGATTAAGATTAGTATTTCTGGGTTTATAGTCAGTGCGTGAGTGAGTGTAAGTGTGAACCACCAGGTGGTTTACATGTAGTTAGTTGTCGGGGTGTATCAGGAGATAAAATGTTTTCTACTGTAGTTTTGAAGGTGATGAATGTGTCTGCAGTTCTAGAGTTTTCAGGTAGGGTGTTCCAGATTTTGGGCCTTTGACACACATTGAATTTTTGTAAAGGTTTAGTCGACACGGGGAATGTCAGAGATGTTTGTGTCTGGTGTTTTAACCTGTGGGTTCTGTCACAACTATCAGAAAGCATTTTAGGTCAGGTTAAAATTGGAATTTAAGGTCCTGTAGATGTAGATTGCACAGTAGTAAGTGTGGATGTTCTGAACAGGGAGTAAGTTTAGATCTATGAAGAGTGGGGGGGTGTTGCCAGGGATGGGATTTAGTGATTATTCTTACTGTGGCTTTTTGTTGGGTTATTATTGGCTTCAGGTGTGTTGCTGCAGTTGATCCCAAGCACAGATAGCATAGGTGAGGTATGGATATATAAGTGAATGGTATAGTGTGAGAAGGGCAGTTTGTGGTACGTAGTATCATATCTTGGAGAGGATCCCCACCTGTGAAAATAAACTTGTAATGACATTTTAGAGCTTTCCTTGGTAATATATTCAATTTTTGCAATTATATGCTTTTATTGTTTATGTGATTACCAAATTGTAATTACTTAACTTTAGCTACAGGAGGAGAACTCTGCTGGCTGTGTCCTGTCTTCTGTAATTTCATGTAATTTTATAAAATTTTGAATGTTGCATATATACTTCATTCTTGTAATTCATTCCATTAGTCTAATACTCAGTTTCTTTTAAATCTTGTATACTTTCAGTGGTACAAACCCTTTTACATGGGTGTGTGGCATGGACTTGATGAAGATTGTAGGTATTGGAGATGTCATGTTTGAGTTTGTAGTATGAATAATATACAAAGACCTCTGAGTATAGAAATTAGAACTCATGAAAGGTATTCAGAGGAAGGAGGAAGGGTTGTCAAAGTAGTTTGGGCATTTAAGGGAGGATCTAGCAGAATAAAATGACCAAGAGAGGGTATAAATTCAGGTTGGAAAGGAGGGAGAGTAGGGATTATCTCAGGAAGGGTTGGGGGAAGGTGTGAAGGAGGCTTTACATGACAGGGGATTGAACATCCAGCAGGCATGTACTCACCTAGTTGTACTCACCTAGTTGAGGTTGCGGGGGTCGAGTCCGAGCTCCTGGCCCCGCCTCTTCACTGATCGCTACTAGGTCACTCTCTCTGAACCGTGAGCTTTATCATACCTCTGCTTAAAGCTATGTATGGATCCTGCCTCCACTACATCGCTTCCCAAACTATTCCACTTACTGACTACTCTATGGCTGAAGAAATACTTCCTAACATCCCTGTGTTTCATCTGTGTCTTCAACTTCCAACTGTGTCCCCTTGTTACTGTGTCCAATCTCTGGAACATCCTGTCTTTGTCCACCTTGTCAATTCCTCTCAGTATTTTGTATGTTGTTATCACGTCCCCCCTATCTCTCCTGTCCTCCAGTGTCGTCAGGTTCATTTCCCTTAACCTCTCCTCGTAGGACATACCTCTTAGCTCTGGGACTAGTCTTGTTGCAAACCTTTGCACTTTCTCTAGTTACTTTACGTGCTTGGCTAGGTGTGGGTTCCAAACTGGTGCCGCATACTCCAATATGGGCCTAACGTACACGGTGTACAGGGTCCTGAACGATTCCTTATTAAGATGTCGGAATGCTGTTCTGAGGTTTGCTAGGCGCCCATATGCTGCAGCAGTTATTTGATTGATATGGGCTTCAGGAGATGTGCTTGGTGTTATACTCACCCCAAGATCTTTTTCCTTGAGTGAGGTTTGTAGTCTCTGGCCCCCTAGACTGTACTCTGTCTGCAGTCTTCTTTGCCCTTCCCCAATCTTCATGACTTTGCACTTGGTGGGATTGAACTCCAGGAGCCAATTGCTGGACCAGGTCTGCAGCCTGTCCAGATCCCTTTGTAGTTCTGCCTGGTCTTCGATCGAGTGAATTCTTCTCATCAACTTCACGTCATCTGCAAACAGGGACACCTCAGAGTCTATTCCTTCCATCATGTCGTTCACAAATACCAGAAACAGCACTGGTCCTAGGACTGACCCCTGTGGGACCCCGCTGGTCACAGGTGCCCACTCTGACACCTCGCCACGTACCATGACTCGCTGCTGTCTTCCTGACAAGTATTCCCTGATCCATTGTAGTGCCTTCCCTGTTATCCCTGCTTGGTCCTCCAGTTTTTGCACCAATCTCTTGTGTGGAACTGTGTCAAACGCCTTCTTGTAGTCCAAGAATATGCAATCCACCCATGTAAGTTCCAAGTAAGTAGAACAGAGCAGTTTTAAGGATCTGGCATGCTGTTTGAGTAAAGAGATTCAGGGAAACAGGTTAGGTAGACTTAAGTCCTGGAGGTGATAAATTCACTGCCTACTTCCTGAAGGAGAGGTGGGGATGTTGCAGTTTAAAATGTCATTGAATTATGATGTCTGCATTCTTCTGGCAAGATGGCTGTTCAGTGAATGACAGTGAATTTATTTATTTTTTTTTTTTGTAACTCTTCCTTAGTGGGAAATTATTTTCTTTTTACTTTAAGGCACAGTGGTCTAGGGAACCACTGAGAGTGATCTGCTGGCTAAGAAAGTTAGAGTGGCAAAAGTATTTATACTAGTCACAGTTTGTGTATCTGGTTAGAAATGTTGATAATGTCCTGTAGAATATTGCAAGACCTCATTCCCAGAGAAACAGTGATAGTGGCTTGATATCTTTCTCAGTGTTGTCTCGTTTTTCTGATTCTGTAGAGAAGTTGATCATTTTCCAGTAAATTGTATCTCTTATCTGACATTTTTTGACAGTTACTCTTTTTTGCCACACTGGTCAGTTGACACATACTTTTGTCATATTTATTTTACACCATTTATTTTTTTGTTATGGGTCTTTATTAGCATACAGTTTATTTGCAGGAATTTTTGTACAATCGGCAGATGGGTTAGTAGAGTTAGCCATCAGCCAGCTCGACAGCAGTTTCAGCGAACCATGGCAAACACAGGAGAAGGAACATCCGGTGCCAGTAGTGATACACAGAACCGCTTGGCCTCAGAGAAGTCTCCATATCTTTTGCAACATGCTAGTAATCCTGTACACTGGTAAGAAATTAATTTTTTTTAGCCACTGTTCAAGTACATATATACAGTGGGCCCTCGGGTAATGATGCAATCGGATAGTGATAAAATCAGATATCGATGCGTCTTTGCATAAAAATATTGGCTCGGCCAATGATGAAAAACTCGGTTAGGGACATTTGTCCTGAGAGCGTACGCACGGCCTGGCCCGCCCACGGCTGCCCAGCCACTATGTACACCCAGTGTGCCATTGTTTTCAAGCCAGAGTGGACGGTTCCACACATACATTCGATATATTTTGTATTATTCCATTGTTTTTAGTACTTGTAACTGCTAAATAAGCCACTATGGGCCCAAAGAAAGCTTCTAGTGCCAACCCTGTGGTAAAAAGGGTGAGAAATACTATCATACTATGGTCAGTTGCTGCTGCACCACCATGGTCAGCTGATCCTGTACCATGGTCAACTGCTGCTGCACTACCGTTAGCTGTTGCTGTACCACCGTCAGCTGCTGCTGCACTACCGTTAGCTGTTGCTACACCACCGTCAGCTGCTGCTGCACCACCATCAGCTACTGCTGTACCATGGTCAGCTGCTGCTGCACTACCGTTAGCTGTTGCTGCACCACCGTCAGCTGCTGCTGCACTACCGTTAGCTGTTGCTGCACCACCGTCAGCTGCTGCTGCACTACTGTTAGCTGTTGCTACACCACCATCAGCTGCTGCTGCACCACCATCAGCTACTGCTGTACCATGGTCAGCTGCTGCTGCACTACCGTTAGCTGTTGCTGCACCACCGTCAGCTGCTGCTGCACCACCATCAGCTGCTGCTGCACCACCGTCAGCTGCTGCTGCACCACCGTCAGCTGTACTACTTGAAGATGTGGAGAGAGTGTTGTTGGTGTGGCTTAACAAGACACAGTTACCGAGAAACAGTTAACCCCAGAGGGTTAGCCACCCAGGATAACCCAAGAAAGTCAGTGCATCATTGAGGACTGTCTGACTTATTTCCATTGGGGTCCTTAATCTTGTCCCCCAGGATGCAACTTACACCAGTTGACTAACACCCAGGTGAACAGGAAAAAAATGCTTGGAACTAGTGCTCATATTAGTGAATTTAAGGCCAGCAAAGGTTGGTTTGAGAGATTTAAGAATTGTAGTGGCATACACAGTGTGATAAGGCATGGTGAAGCTGAAAAATTCCAACCCCCAACAAGTGTTCAATTGTAACGAAACAGGTCAGTTCTGGAAGACAATGCCAAACAGGACCTACATTACTTTGTCTACTACCTATAAAATATAATTTAGAAGTATTCCAGGGAGACTTGACCTAGTGACTCAACACACTTTACCTCCCAATGATCCAACTTGACCACCATGTCTCATGTCTGCACGTCTCATTGTTTTCTGTGTAGGGAAATGTATATTTCATGTAAAAAAAATTATTTTTTTTAATACTTCTGGCTGTCTGGAATGGATTAATTAGATTTCCATTATCTCTTATGGGGAAAATTAATTCGGTTAATGATAAAATCGGTTAAGGACAAGCTCTCCGGAACAGATTAAAATTGTTACCCGAGGGTCCACTGTAATGTACTGTATATAATATCACTAATTGTGTTGAATGACCCATGTAAGCAGTGTTTTTTGTGAATACTATACTGTATTGCAAAATAATACTAACTGTGTATAATTCCATTATGCATTTCACTATTCTTACTACTACTGTAAATTAATTTTATCTACCTGTTTGGCCTTCTCCCACTAAGATAGGGTGACCCCCCATAAAATTATTGCATTCATCATTCATTCAATTCATTCTTTCAATTTTTTTTATGTACTGTATTTGGTATTTAAAATTTAGAGTAATGATATTTTTAGGTATCCCTGGGGTGATGAAGCCTTCAGTGCAGCTCGGCAAGAGAATAAACTCATCTTCTTAAGTGTTGGGTATTCTACGTGCCATTGGTGCCATGTTATGGAAAGAGAAAGTTTTGAGAATCCTGAAATAGCAAAAATAATGAATGCAAATTTCATTAATATCAAAGTGGACAGAGAAGAGAGACCAGACGTAGACAAAATGTATATGACCTTTGTTACGGTGAGGAAATGATATTTTTATTACCAATTGTGTACCTTTTCACTATGCACAAGTCTGGTTTCTTAGTTTTAGTGTTTTTCTAAGTAATATTCCTTGGTAAATTCCATGTAAATATTGAAGATTTGAAGAGTACTACACTACTACATGTTTGCAGTTTTGGGCCCATGCTAATGTTACTTTTACTTACAGATTCAGTCAAAATATTAAAACATTTATGACACTTGAAATTTCTTCACAGACAAATAGATGCTATACCTCCATGTCCAGCAAGCGGAACTGATCTGTGGTGTGAAAGGAGGCAACCGTCACTAGGAATTACAAAAAAGAACAACCTTCCTAATTTACTTAATTTTTACACAGGAACAAAACCTCAATACACTGTAGAAATAGCTGAAGTTTCAGCCCCATCACTAAAATTAAGATAAAAGTAAAATATTAATTTTTAGATAAAATAATTTTTATATTAACTTTTAATTGTCAAACTAAATGGTTTGTAAATAAGCAAATAATAGAATTTTATAGGTCTTATCTTACTATCAAATGCAATTATCTGGAAATAATGTATATAAAATGTGATTTTTTTTTTTGAGGAAGGAAGGAGGGGAATTTTTATTTTAAAACACAGTTGACTGTCAATTAACATGGTAATTACATTCCTAAAAACAGAATGTAATTCTCTTCATTATAGTTGTCATTGCTTTTTGATACAGAAATGTGTGGGGAGGAGTGTTGTGATCCTGTCCAGTTCCTGTATAAATATATATATATGACAGGCAGTCTCACAACTATCACATGCCACTACCACAACTACAGTTGCCTGGAAATATCAGTAAAAATACCATATATTACCAGCCACAAGATTAAGATTTTCATGTAATAAATATGCCCAGACTAATACCTACCATAATATGAGTGCAAATTATCCCAAAAATATGAAAAATGATCAAAATAACAAAAGAAAAAAATTGAGGTTATTACTATTCTTTTGTTATTGTTTTGTTTAAAGGTTGTGATGACCAGAGTGTTTCTGTGTCCATCACTTTTTTGTAATTTTTTGTTTCAACACGACAGCCGTCTCCCACCAAGGCAGGGTAACCCAAAAAAGAAACACTTTCACCATCATTCATACACAATCACTGTCTTTTTTCAAAGGCGCCCAGATATGACAGTTTAAATGTCACTTCAAATAGCCAACATCTCAAGCCCGTCCTTTAAAATGCAAGCATTGTACTTCCTTCCACCAGGATTCTAGTCTGGCTAAATATAAGCTATTGTTACATAATTTTATTTATAAAATGAATATAAAGTATCATTTCCCTCGAAGAGAAGGAGAAGACATATAAATAATGGTAGTAGCTTCACATGGGCAGGTCCAGAACTTGTGAACCTAGTACAGTAGAGGAGGGCCCCGCTAATACACCAGGTTAGGTTCCATGCTACTGTAGGGACCAGCTAATACAGCAGTTTAGGTTACAAGTTACTGTAGGGACCTGCTTATACATCAGGTTAGGTTCTGGGCTGCTGTAGGTCCTGTTTATACATCAGGTTAGGTTCCAGGCTACTGCTGTATAGCAAAAATTGCTGTAAAGTGAAACTAGCCTTTTCACACTTTCAAATGCATAAAAAAAAAGCCTGATAACATATTTACATTATCATATATTAAGTGAGCAATAGTACTAGGCCTAAAAAATGCACATTACTTACCTTAAAATATTTTTGTCCTTAGCTTATAGTGAGTGGTGGAATAAGTAAATTTATTCAAGTATACACAAATACAGTTATATAGATTATCATACATAGCAGCATGTGTAGAGAACCTGGGATAACCCAAAAAAGTCAGACAAAGTGACATTGTAGGAGGCCTGAATAAATGAAGAATGGGTATAATTGAAAACTGCTGCATTACAAAATGGCATAAAGTGAAGTGCTGTAAAACAGGGCCTGCTTCTATATAAACTTTATCTCCAGGATCCTCACATTTTAGCCCTGATGATGCAAAACATATGGAAACACTGCATGACTTGATTGGTATACAGGAAACGGCTTAGCCCTTGTGGCTTAGCGCTTCTTTTTGATTATAATAATAATAATAATAATAATAACAGGAAACGGCTAATTTAGTCACATCTGTTAATTAGATCTGTAACTCCCATCGTAATATGCACTTTGTATATATAAACAGTGTGTACTGTGGTAGCCTTATGAACTTTAGACACATTTATCATGTCAGGGCCACAAGCTCATTCCTTCAATTTTTTGTTTAATTACTGTACTTCTCGCACTATTATCAGTCACTAACATATTCATCCTTTGACTAAATACACCTCGAGTAAATGAGGGACTGTTAAAGACACAGGAATGCTTAGTTACAACAGAATTATTGGCTTCTAGACTTTGTATGTACTGCCTTTCAGCTATTTTCTCAAAAATTTACTGCATTCTAAATGATAAATATGAAGTGCTTATAGCAAATATACCGCAATTTTTCAACTGTGTTATGTCAAAAAAGTGTTAATGGATCACATGTTAATCGACAGTCTACTGTACAGTGGAACCTCAAATTTCAAACTTAATCCTTTCCAGGAACTAGTTCTAAATTCGAAAAGTTTGAAAAGCGAAGCAATATTTCCCATAAGAAATAATGGAAATTACAATTAATCTGTTCCAGAACCCAAAAATATTCACAAAAAGAAAAATACATTTTATAGGGATTAATTTTAGCTGTACATACACACAACAATTTTTTTTTTTTTTCAACAAGTCGGCCGTCTCCCACCGAGGCAGGGTGACCCAAAAAAGAAAGAAAATCCCCAAAAAGAAAATACTTTCATCATCATTCAACACTTTCACCACACTCACACATTATCACTGTTTTTGCAGAGGTGCTCAGAATACAACAGTCTAGAAGCATACACATATAAAGATACACAACATATCCCTCCAAACTGCCAATATCCCAAACCCCTCCTTTAAAGTGCAGGCATTGTACTTCCCATTTCCAGGACTCAAGTCCGACTATATGAAAATAACCGGTTTCCCTGAATCCCTTCACTAAATATTACCCTGCTCACACTCCAACAGATCGTCAGGTCCCAAGTATCATTCGTCTCCATTCACTCCTATCTAACACGCTCACGCACGCTTGCTGGAAGTCCAAGCCCCTTGCCCACAAAACCTCCTTTACCCCCTCTCTCCAACCCTTTCGAGGACGACCCCTACCCCGCCTTCCTTCCCCTATAGATTTATATGCTTTCCATGTCATTCTACTTTGATCCATTCTCTCTAAATGACCAAACCACCTCAACAACCCCTCTTCTGCCCTCTGACTAATACTTTTATTAACTCCACACCTTTTCCTAATTTCCACACTCCGAATTTTCTGCATAATATTTACACCACACATTGCTCTTAAACAGGACATCTCCACTGCCTCCAACCGTCTCCTCGCTGCTGCATTTACCACCCAAGCTTCACACCCATATAAGAGTGTTGGTACTACTATACTTTCATACATTCCCTTCTTTGCCTCCATAGATAACGTTTTTTGACTCCACATATACCTCAATGCACCACTCACCTTTTTTCCTCATCAATTCTATGATTAACCTCATCCTTCATAAATCCATCCGCCGACACGTCAACTCCCAAGTATCTGAAAACATTCACTTCTTCCATACTCCTCCTCCCCAATTTGATATCCAATTTTTCTCTATCTTAATCATTTGACACCCTCATCACCTTACTCTTTTCTATGTTCACTTTCAACTTTCTACCTTTACACACATTCCCAAACTCATCAACTAACCTTTGCAATTTTTCTTTAGAATCTCCCATAAGCACAGTATCATCAGCAAAAAGTAACTGTGTCAATTCCCATTTTGAATTTGATTCCCCAAAATTTAATCCCACCCCTCTCCCGAACACCCTAGCATTTACTTCCTTTACAACCCCATCTATAAATATATTAAACAACCATGGTGACATTACACATCCCTGTCTAAGACCTACTTTTACCGGGAAGTAGTCTCCCTCTCTTCTACACACCCTAACCTGAGCCTCACTGTCCTCATAAAAACTCTTTACAGCATTTAATAACTTACCACAACAAATATAGTGTACAATTATGTATTAATAAATTTAAATGAACATATAAAATAACATTTTTACTTCCCTTTATTGAAGATTGGTGATGGCTTCTGGAAGATAGGGAGGAGAGAGGGAGTTGGGGGTTAGTGTTTGGAAGAATCCCCCTTCATAAAGACTAGGTATCAAAGCCCTCTCTGGGGTTACTTTCCTTCTCTGTCTTTTAATGTCACAAGGACCAGCTTGAGAGTCACTGGATCCCTGTCTCACAAAATAACTTTCCACAGTCCTCTGTTTCTGGCGCCTCTTTAAGATTTCCCTAAAATGGGACATGGTTTTGTCACTGAACTTTTCACAAATAATCATCTCTGAAACACTATCACCTGCCATCTCTTTATCCTATCCACACCAGCAACAACTTTTCAGCCTGATCGATTGTCTGTGGTCTTTTTTTGGTTAGCATATTAACATCTTTCGCAACGGACAGAGCGGGCTGGCGGACAGGTCCGGTACCCGGTGGTTCGAAAATAGGGGCGAGTTCGATAATAGGGACAAAGTTGGTTAAAAAAAAAACGGTCTATTTTTGAAGAGTTTGATAAGTGATATAGGAGATGTTTAGTATCCAATATACTCATGGAAAATCGTAATAAGGATTTGTACAATGGAGTGATGAAAAGACTGCTTTAAAACTTGTTGTTAATGTAAAGTAATTTAAGTGATATTCTATATAGTATTTTAAAATGGTACCTTTACTTATAAAGAAATAACACTTAACAGACTTATAACTTATATATCGTTTACAGTTACATTTTGCGACTGAATGGGTATTTACATATGAATTTGATCAAGTTACATGGTCACTCAAACCAGAGATGATCCAAGCTTAATAATTGAAGTCTCTTTAAACACTGAAGAGATTTTACTTGGTGAGAGTTTTACAAATAATCTACTTTCAAGTGATTAAGAGAATAATATTATACTGCTGAATAAGTTCTCAGTCAAAGTCAACGAGCAAGTAGAGAGGACCTTCTCAAGACTGAGAGAGGTGTTGTACTCCTTATTCTTCCCCACTCACACCTGACGTCAGCTCGCTTCAGGCGAGTGGAGTAGAGCTGAGGCCAAACAAACAAATTGGTTGTTTCCAGAATAAATATATACACAATGAAAAATGGGAAAGATGAATATGAATATCTAATATTATAAAGCTGATTACTCTCGTTTTAGCATTAACAATGGTAATCGCAATGTAATATTAGAAAGATGAACAAATGTGAAAGACATATACATCATAATTGCACCTCCGCGTAACAATTATTATTACCCCAGTGAAATCATGCACCATTCTTAATAAATAACAAGTTTAAATTTTTGAGTAACTGTCACTCATAATTGTTGCTTTAAACACTAATATGCATCCCACCTTAATAAGTTAAGTTTCCTTCAGGTGACAAGACTATCTTGATGTTACATACCTCAGAAATAAACAAAATACATAAATATACCCCAGAAATAAAATACATACATAAATATACCCCAGAAATAAAATACATACATAAATATACCCCAGAAATAAAATACATGCATAAATATACCCCAGAAATAAACAAAAAAGAAACCATTTATTGAAATCAGTGTTAAATTTAAAAAAAAAAAATGCCAGAAGTCTTTTTTTTTTTTTTGTCTGATATATGCGCCTCTGCAAAGACAGTGATTGTGTATGAGTGATGGTGAAAGTGTTGAATAATGATGAAAGTTTTTTTTTTTGGGGGGGGGGGGTCATTCTTTTTGGGTCACCCTTGGTGGGAAACGGCCAACATGTTAAAAAAAAAAAAATCAGTAGGCCTTTGAACAATATAAAAATACAAAGGTTTTAAACTGTAGCAGTCAAATAATTGTAATTCCTTTGCTAACCTGCTCAGGCATCTAGTGGACGAGGTGGGTGGCCTATGAGTGTATTCCTTACTCCTGATTTAGTCCCAGTAGCTGGTGGCACTTATTTCCCACCGGAGGATCAGTATGGCCGGATTGGTTTTGGAACATTGCTGAATAGTTTGGCAGCAAAGGTAGGGACTAAGTCTCAATGGATGGAAACTAACATTAACCAAAGAAAAGTGGAGAAATGTTGAGGCTCCTGTAACACTTCATTATTTATATAAAGGTGTAATTTTCATGGACCAATTTTAGCTAATTTATATATAGTAATTTTTTTAAAATGTACCATTAGGACTTTCAGCATTTTCTTTAACAAAACACAAGATTTTGAGATCGTATCTGTCATGCCTCATAGTAATAAATAATTATACTCAAATGTTAGCTTTAATTTTTTGGTTCATGGTGTTACGATGAAAATACAGGTGCATTCTCATTTCTTTACATGTCACAGTGTTACCTAACAGCTTGGTTTTTGGGTAATGATTAGCATGTTTTATATTGTAAAATACGAACAGTAATTTTCAATATAAAACTGCCACAAATTTGATTTTTTTTTACAGAATGGTGTTGGAGAGAGGCAGGAGGATATCAGGAAAACACTGATTATCATTTTCTAAATGTTTTAAGCTGCTAGAATAGTAAATTATTGTGCACTGTCCATATTTTAGTCTCTCAGTGGTAGTGGTGGATGGCCTATGAGTGTGTGGTTGACCCCAGACCTCAAACCTGTGTATGGCGGCACATATTTTCCACCCACCAACCGCTACTACGGGCAGCCAGGATTTCCCCAACTTCTTGATTCTATTGCCTCCCAGGTTTGTGAAGGAGAATCATGGGGTTATGTTTCTTGTTACATGGTTCGTTATGCCATTTAGTTGACCAATTTGACTTAAGTGGGACTAATTGATTTCTGTGTGAGTCTTCTTTTTTTTCATATAAATTATGCTACAGTAATGCTAAAGTTCTTCTTTCAACAAACCAAACACTAAAATTATTCACTGTTAAATTTTGTATAGATTTAGTTTTTAAAATATATATTTGTCGTTGTTTTTTCCTGGAATCCTCCTCGCTTTTGTAATTATTATTAATATTGGCAATCACTAATTTACACATGAGTTACTTGTCTGGTTTTTCAACTTAGAAATGAGTTACTTGTACATATTGTAACCAGTAGTATGAGGAATGGTCATATTTGATACTGAGGTAGTTAAACTTGATTTGGCTTCTGAATGCTCTGTTTGTAAGTGTAGATGTATGCTAACTGGGTTGTTTGTTGAGGATCTTTGTTGAGGATCTTTGTTGAGGATCTTTGTTGAGGATCTTTCATTTGATGTTTTTGGAAAGGCAGAATTTTTTAATTTTTAATATAATTTAAACCAAATTTTCCATTAGTATATTGTTTCAAGTCTAGGCCATTAAACTGTATAAAGTTATAGGAATTATACAAAGATATCTAATTTCCATTGTTGTTTACATTCAGTAAAACAGATTTGAAGAATTATTACTATCAAAATAATTTAGAAAAAACTTTTTTCTAAGTATTAGTAATACATAATTTCATAGTTATATCATTAGTTATCCAATGTCCTGCTGTATTAACAAACATGGTATGCTATTTTAATTTAAATGTTTTTGTTTGTATGCACTAATCAGAAAAGGAAACAATTGCTTAACCATATTTAATAAAATTTTTATATGGAAATGGTAGACTATCTTAATAATGTAAATTTTGGTATAATGAGGTAATGTTGGAATACGTACTGCAGTGTAATGTTAAAGTTATTAACACGAAGTGGACTCATCCCACGGTGTCGTTAAAAACTAATGAAAAAAAAATACCTTTTAATGTCTTAGTAATGGTGTGCTAAAAAAAAATTTGACTTTTTTTTTGTAGTGGCAAGAGAACGAGACAAAATTCAAGGAGTCTGGAGTGAAAATAATGGAGGTGCTTGATAGAACGTCACGGTTACCCGCCCCTGGGGCTGCCACCATGCCTGGAAAAGAAGCAGTTGCTAAGTAAGGAAGTCTTTTTCTTTCTTTTAAAGAAGTTAAATTTCCCAAAAAGAACAAAAAGGCACAATATTGTAACTAGAATAATACCCAAATAACCTGGACATGAGAGAGATTACCTTATGATGGTGTTTTCGTCCAACCTGGACTAAGTCAGACCGAAATGTTGTCATAAGCTCCTCTCTCCTGTATGCAGGTTATATGTGTATAAATTTCCCAGTTGTCATCAATCACTTGTACAATATTTTAAACCAGTATAAGCAGTAGCTGCATCTCTGTGGTTCAGATGGTGCAGTGGCTAGTCTTGATGGCATCTCTGTGGTTCAGATGGTGCAGTGGCTAGTCTTGATGACATCTCTGTGGTTCAGATGGTGCAGTGGCTAGTCTTGATGGCATCTCTGTAGTTCAGATGGTGCAGTGGCTAGTCTTGATGACATCTCTGTGGTTCAGATGGTGCAGTGGCTAGTCTTGATGACATCTCTGTGGTTCAGATGGTGCAGTGGCTAGTCTTGATGACATCTCTGTGGTTCAGATGGTGCAGTGGCTAGTCTTGATGGCATCTCTGTAGTTCAGATGGTGCAGTGGCTAGTCTTGATGACATCTCTGTGGTTCAGATGGTGCAGTGGCTAGTCTTGATGACATCTCTGTAGTTCAGATGGTGCAGTGGCTAGTCTTGATGGCATCTCTGTGGTTCAGATGGTGCAGTGGCTAGTCTTGATGGCATCTCTGTGGTTCAGATGGTGCAGTGGCTAGTCTTGATGGCATCTATGTGGTTCAGATGGTGCAGTGGCTAGTCTTGATGGCATCTCTGTGGTTCAGATGGTGCAGTGGCTAGTTTTGATGGCATCTCTGTGGTTCAGATGGTGCAGTGGCTAGTCTTGATGACAGAAACATTTCCTGGATACTTTTATCTTGTTGCAATAATTTTCTTAAATCACATTTAACTATTCTTGAGATCTTCATTTTTCTTAAGGCTCATATACATATATTAACTTTCTTATTTATTTTTTTTATCCTTTTATTGTTTATTAACTGTTTAGTCTTATCTTGTTGCTTATCTTTCATTTAGTTTGGTCATGTTTGTATTTGTCATTTGGCTTTATATATGTAAATTTATTTGTTAATGTTAATTAAGTCATTTATAACTGAAGAAGTATGTCCAGTGCAATTATGGTGCAATTATTTAATAAATGTATGGAAGAGGGTAAGGTACCTAGGGATTGGGAGAGAGCATGCATAGTTCCTTTGTATAAAGGCAAAGGGGATAAAAGAGAGTGCAAAAATTATAGGGGGATAAGTCTGTTGAGTGTACCTGGTAAAGTGTATGGTAGAGTTATAATTGAAAGAATTAAGAGTAAGACGGAGAATAGGATAGCAGATGAACAAGGAGGCTTTAGGAAAGGTAGGGGGTGTGTGGACCAGGTGTTTACAGTGAAACATATAAGTGAACAGTATTTAGATAAGGCTAAAGAGGTCTTTGTGGCATTTATGGATTTGGAAAAGGCGTATGACAGGGTGGATAGGGGGGCAATGTGGCAGATGTTGCAAGTGTATGGTGTAGGAGGTAGGTTACTGAAAGCAGTGAAGAGTTTTTACGAGGATAGTGAGGCTCAAGTTAGAGTATGTAGGAAAGAGGGAAATTTTTTCCCAGTAAAAGTAGGCCTTAGACAAGGATGTGTGATGTCACCGTGGTTGTTTAATATATTTATAGATGGGGTTGTAAGAGAAGTAAATGCGAGGGTCTTGGCAAGAGGCGTGGAGTTAAAAGATAAAGAATCACACACAAAGTGGGAGTTGTCACAGCTGCTCTTTGCTGATGACACTGTGCTCTTGGGAGATTCTGAAGAGAAGTTGCAGAGATTGGTGGATGAATTTGGTAGGGTGTGCAAAAGAAGAAAGTTAAAGGTGAATACAGGAAAGAGTAAGGTTATGAGGATAACAAAAAGATTAGGTGATGAAAGATTGAATATCAGATTGGAGGGAGAGAGTATGGAGGAGGTGAACGTATTCAGATATTTGGGAGTGGACGTGTCAGCGGATGGGTCTATGAAAGATGAGGTGAATCATAGAATTGATGAGGGAAAAAGAGTGAGTGGTGCACTTAGGAGTCTGTGGAGACAAAGAACTTTGTCCTTGGAGGCAAAGAGGGGAATGTATGAGAGTATAGTTTTACCAACGCTCTTATATGGGTGTGAAGCGTGGGTGATGAATGTTGCAGCGAGGAGAAGGCTGGAGGCAGTGGAGATGTCATGTCTGAGGGCAATGTGTGGTGTGAATATAATGCAGAGAATTCGTAGTTTGGAAGTTAGGAGGAGGTGCGGGATTACCAAAACTGTTGTCCAGAGGGCTGAGGAAGGGTTGTGAGGTGGTTCGGACATGTAGAGAGAATGGAGCGAAACAGAATGACTTCAAGAGTGTATCAGTCTGTAGTGGAAGGAAGGCGGGGTAAGGGTCGGCCTAGGAAGGGTTGGAGGGAGGGGGTAAAGGATGTTTTGTGTGCGAGGGGCTTGGACTTCCAGCAGGCATGCGTGAGCGTGTTTGATAGGAGTGAATGGAGACAAATGGTTTTTAATACTTGACGTGCTGTTGGAGTGTGAGCAAAGTAACATTTATGAAGGGATTCAGGGAAACCGGCAGGCCGGACTTGAGTCCTGGAGATGGGAAGTACAGTGCCTGCACTCTGAAGGAGGGGTGTTAATGTTGCAGTTTAAAAACTGTAGTGTAAAGCACCCTTCTGGCAAGACAGTGATGGAGTGAATGATGGTGAAAGTTTTTCTTTTTCGGGCCACCCTGCCTTGGTGGGAATCGGCCGGTGTGATAATAAAAAAAAAAAATAAATTAATCCATACTAATAATAAAGTTCTCCATGGGGAAGTGGAACAGAATTCTTCCTCCATAAGCCATGCGTGTTGTAAGAGGCAACTAACATGCCGGGAGCAAGGGGCTAGTAACCTCTTCTCCTGTATATATTACTAAATGTAAAAGGAGAACCTTTCGTTTTTCCTTTTGGGCCACCCCGCCTCGGTGGGATACGGCCAGTGTGTTGAAAGAAAGAAAGAATTAATCCATACTAATAATAAAGTTCTCCATGGAGAAGTGGAACAGAATTCTTCCTCTGTAAGCCATGTGTGTCATAAGAGGTGACTAAAATGCTGGGAGCAAAAGGCTAGTAACCCCATCTCCTGTATACATTACTGAATACAAAAAGAGAAACTTCCGTGGAGGGAAGGCAGGGTAGGTTGTTGACCTAGGAAACATTGGAGGGAGGGGGTAAAGGAGGTTTTGTGTGCGAGGGGCTTGGACTTCCAGCAAGAGTGTGTGAGCGTGTTAGATAGGGGCAGATGGAGACAAATGGTTTTCAAGACTTGATGTGTTGTTGGAGTGTCAGCAAGGTAACATTTATGAAGGGATTCAGGGAAACTGGCAGACCACACTTGATTCCTGGAGATGGGAAGTACAGCGCCAGCACTCTGAAGGAGGGGTGTTAATGTTGGTGTTTTATAAATGTAGTGTAAATATGCCTCTGGTAAGACAGTAATGGAGTGAATGATGGTGAAAGTGTTTCTTCTTTTTTTGGTGGGAAGCAGCTGATGTGTTAATAAAGAAAATAAATAATACACAGCACATGAACATAAATTATTTTTACATATGTTAATATGTTAATACTGTACAGTACTTAGAAGTTTGTGATGTGTTCATATAAATTATTGATTTTTTCTCAGATGCTTTGCCCAGCTGTCTAGTTCTTATGAGCCGAATTATGGAGGTTTCAGTGAGTCACGAAGTTTCCCAGCCATCTAACTTCAACTTCCTATTTACGTATCATGCATTACACCCTGATTGGGATGATGCAAAGGTATACATCTCTTGAAATGTATCTGAGCAGTTTGCTACTTCACTTACTTATGATCAATAGTTCATTACAGTATTCTTTAGCCCTTTGACTGTTTCGCTTGTATATATACGTCTTACAAGCCACCGTGTTGACGTACAGTAGACCGTTATTTAGCATGGTAGTTATGTTCCTGAAATGACATGTGAGGTAAAATCATGCTAAATGAAATGAAGAACTTATGGGAAAAATAGGGTTACATTCCTGGGAGCCCCAAAAAGCCAAACAACTTTTTTTTAGACCAACAGATCTTGCAAAAATAAAAGTGAACATGTAATTGTAGTTCATTGCTTAAGACTACAAATGAAATAGAAATAATAGTATTTCTTATCTTAAATTGTGGGTAATGGTGTGTGTGGATGATTGTGGAGAGATTGGATATGGATGGTGTGGCCCAACTGGGCTGAGGTGGATGATTGTTGGTTGTTGACAGAAGTGGATGGTAGTGGTTCTGGTACTGAAGTCGATGGTTGTATTGGAGTGTGCATAAATTCTGTAATGGTTCTCTGGGCTGTTTTACCCTGCAATACATTATACAACTGAAGGTAAGGCATCATCAGCTGGTCTAGATCCCGTGTCAAAGCACTGCTTCTAGATTTGTCAGGGTCCTCTTCAGTGAAAAAGTCTGCAACTTTACCAGTAATATGGAACTGCTCACGTAATTGCTGCAATGTTAACTGTTTTTCTTCAGGTTCTTCTTCATCTTCTTCTGTTATGTCCCTCCCTTATATCTGTGTCTCATCAGCATTAAACACTTGATGTGGCTCATAGCCACCCCCAGAAATAATTTCCTGCAATTCAGCAGGAGAATTACTTGTTTCTGTATGATCAGCTGAAGCACTTTCACCAGCAAACTTAATATTATGTAACTTATTATGCAACTTAAAGGTGTGGAACCAGCCTGTGCTAAACACACACACTTTTTCAGGGTTTCCTTCCTTATGACACTGCTTTAAACAACTGTAAGGTCTTTTCCCTAATTAAGAGGAAATTAAGTGGTGCACCTTTCTTTGTCTTATGTTCAGTCCACTCAAGCAACAAGTTTTCTGTTTTATTTACTTGTTGGGACCTATGTGTCATTCTTTTCATGAGATGACATCTTGGATTATTCATTACACAAGCTCGTATATTCGCTTCGTTCTTTTTAATTGCATGAACCGACGCTTAATTAAGGCCATAGGCTCTCACTATATCCACCACATGTGATCCATTCTCAAGCTTGTCTAATATCTCAGTTTTCTTCGCAATTCCTAGACTTGAATGCTTAAACCTTTTCTTGTCACTTTCAGCAACACTTGTATGCTTACTGGGTGCCATTATTGCTTGGCAGATTTAACAAATGGCAATGAAATTAAGAAAATATGTATGTATATAGACACAGCTAGGTTCCCGAGTACCTTTGTCCTGCACGCGTATGAACTGAACTGGAGGCTGGGAGCATGGTGGGGGTGGGTGTGGGTGGCGAGGGGAATGGCAGTAGGCCTCCCCCATTGACTTAATGGTATAACCCTCCGCTAGCGACTGGGTGACCGCTTGCTCAAAACTTTTTCCCCTCTGCGAATCATGTTAAATTGATCATACAACGTGTTACATAAAAATGTGTCGCAATTCTTAAATCATGCTATACTCAAATCATGCAAAATAAACTTGTGTTAAATGACAGTCTACTGTATATATGCTGTACTCAAAAATTCTGGCGGCTTCAAATCAAGCAGGAGAAAGCTGGTAGGCCCACATGTGAGGGAATGGGTCTGTGTGGTCAGTGTGCACCATATAAAAAAAATCCTGCAGCACACAGTGCATAATGAGAAAAAAAAACTCCGACCGTGTTTTTGGATTAACTCTTTGAGGGTCGACAGGCCCTCTCCGAAACTTGTTCTCAGGGTCGGCCAAATTTCAAAAAAAAAAAAAAATTATTTTTTCTTATGAAAAGATAGAGAATCTTTTTCCGATCATAATGACACCAAAAGTATGAAATTTGATGGAAAACTTACGGAATTATGCTCTCGCGAAGTTAGCGGTCTCGACGATGTTTACGCATCGGCAATTTTGCCCACTTTGAGCCCTATTTTCGGCCAATTCCAATGCACTAGTCGACAAAAATCATAACTATTTTGCTAGAACTCCATTTTTTTCTATTGAATGAGTACAAGAAACCACCCATTTACCAATTTCAACTATCCAATAAAGTGGTCAGAATTTAGCAATTTTGCCAATTTCACACAAATTTCAAAAGATGCCAATTTCCGAATAACAAGTTCTCTGTTTGTTAGTCACATCCCCAGGCCCCTCTTATATTTCTTTGGCTTTCCACTTTGAATTTTTATTATTACAAAAAATAGAAGATTTACTGTTATGCAGACTGCTGCATTAGTGTAGAAATGGTATAAATAATATCAACGTTCTTGTGAAAGAATATTAGACTCACCAGTTGACGTGTATTGAACACTATACATGCTGCTCAAAGAGCGTTTATCCCATATAAAGAAATTAGATCAAATAGAAATGACCCAAAATGGATGAATAATAGGCTCAAATATCTACTAGGGCATAAGAAAGGAATTTATAGGCGTATCAAAAGAGGTGAGGGTCATCTTATGAATCAGTATATTGACATTAAGAGGGACATTAAAAAGGGGATAAGAAAAGCTAAAAGGGACTATGAAATTAAAGTTGCTAGGGATTCTAAAACTAACCCAAAAAGTTTTTTCCAGATCTATAGAACAAAAGTTAGAGATAAGATAGGTCCCCTTAAAAATAACTATGGGCACCTTACTGACAAAGAGAATGAAATGTGCTTGATTTTAAATAATTATTTTCTCTCAGTTTTTACACAGGAAGACACTAACAATATTCCAGAAATTAATTTTTACAGTGGGCTAGAAGAAGATAAATTATGTAACATCACAGTCACTAGTGAGATGGTTGTGAAGCAGATAGACAGACTGAAGCAAAATAAGTTGCCGGGTCCTGATGAGGTTTTTTTCAAGGGTTCTTAAGGAATGCAGAATGGAACTCTGTGAACCATTAACTAATATTTTTAATTTATCTCTTCAAACAGGTGTAGTGTCTGATATGTGGAAGATGGCTAATGTAACTCCTATTTTTAAAACAGGGGACAAGTCGTTACCGTCAAATTACCGCCCAATAAGCCTGACCTCAATTGTAGGCAAATTACTAGAGTCAATTATAGCTCAGATTATAAGAAGCCATCTCGATAAGCATAGCTTGATTAATGATACTCAGCATGGATTCACAAGAGGCCGGTCTTGTCTAACTAATTTATTAACTTTCTTCAGTAAAGCTTTTGAGGCTGTTGACCACAATAAAGAATTTGATATTATTTACTTAGATTTTAGTAAGGCTTTTGATAGAGTTCCGCACCATAGACTGTTAAAGAAAGTGGCAGCTCATGGCATTGGGGGAAAAGTGCTCTCGTGGGATCGAGTCATGGCTCACTGACAGGAAGCAGAGAGTGTCCATAAATGGGGTTAAATCCGAGTGGAGATCTGTAACAAGTGGCGTTCCACAGGGATCAGTCTTGGGCCCGTTGTTGTTTATAATATATATCAATGATCTTGATGAGGGAATTACTAGTGATATGAGCAAATTCGCCAATGACACAAAGATAGGTAGGATAATTGATTCAAACGTAGATGTTATGGAACTTCAGGAGGATTTAAACAAACTCTATTCTTGGTCAGAAAAGTGGCAGATGCAGTTCAATGTAGATAAATGCAAGGTTCTGAAGCTTGGGAGTGCCCATAACCCTAGTACTTATAAGTTAAATGATGTAGAACTTAGCCATACAGATTGCAAAAAGGACTTGGGGGTTATGGTGAGCAGCAACCTTAAACCAAGACAGCAATGCCCAAGCATACGTAATAAGGCAAATAGATTACTGGGATTTATATCAAGAAGTGTAAGTAACAGAAGTCCAGAGGTCATACTGCAGCTTTATACATCATTAGTAAGGCCTCACCTAGATTATGCAGCTCAGTTCTGGTCTCCGTATTACAAAATGGACATAAATTCGTTAGAAAACATTCAGCGTAGGATGACTAAATTAATACATAGCATTAGAAATCTTCCTTATGAAGAAAGATTGAAGACTCTTAAGTTACATTCACTTGTTAGACGAAGAATGAGGGGAGGCCTGATCGAAGTGTATAAGTGGAAGATAGGTATTAATAAAGGGGATATAATAAGGTCTCGAGGATGTCTCTCCAAGAGAGAACCCGCAGTAATGGATTTAAATTAGATAAGTTTAGATTTAGAAAGGACATAGGAAAGTATTGGTTTGGAAATAGGGTAGTTGATGAGTGGAACAGTCTACCTAGTTGGGTTATTGAGGCTGGGACTTTGGGTAGTTTCAAATCTAGGTTGGATAAGTACATGAGTGGGAGGGGTTGGATTTGAGTGGGACTTTCACATCAGAGCTTATTTCTTGGGTGGCATTGAAAATTGGGTTGGGCAAATGTTTTTGTTAGTGGGATGAATTGTAAAGGACCTGCCTAGTATGGGCCAGCAGGCCTCCTACAGTGTTCCTCCTTTCTTATGTTCTTATGTTACTTTTGAACTTTGATAAAAATCGAACATTTCTGCTACTTTGCGCTCAATTTCAAGGTACTTTTCATTGTAAAACCAGTCAAAATCATCTCAATTTTTGTAATATGTCTTCCATTCTATAAAATGAGACCAAGAAAAGTAGAATACAACAATAAATACCATACGAAAATACAGTGCAAAGTCTCTGTTTTATTCCAAAAACACGGTCAAAGTTTTTTTTTCTCATTATGCACTGTGTGCTGCAGGATTTTTTTTATACCATGCACACTGACCACATAGACCCATTCTTTCATATGTAGGCCTACCAGCTTTCTCTCACCAGATTTGAGGGCACTAGAATTTAGGCGTACTAGTACATCAAAAACCCTGGGTCGTAAGCCGTACTAGTATGGCCGAAACCCTCGAAGGGTTAAAACACCGGCTTTGTGGTGTATTTTCGTATAGTATTTATGGCTGTATTCTCATTTTCTTGGTCTCATTTGATAGAATGGAAAACTTATTATAGAAATAGAGGTGATTTTGATTGGTTTTACTATGAAAAGAACCTTGAAATGGAGCTCAAATTAGGGGAAATGTTTGATTTTTGCCGATGTTCAAAAGTAAACAAATGATGCTATTGTCCAATAAATGTCCAACTAGACATTCTAATATGCAGTCATGAATGGGTTGACATTGTTTTTACAATTATTACAATATTTCAGTAGTCTGCATAACAGTAAATATTCTATTTTTTGTTTGAATAAAAATTCAAAATTGAAAGCAAGAGTAATATCAGAGGGGCCTGGAGACGTGACTAATGAACAAAGAAAATGTTATTTTAGAGCCAGGAATGTCTGCATTGTTCATTCTGGACCCTATTTTGAAACTGGCATATTTTTTAATTTGTGTGAAATTGGCCAAATTGCAAATTTCTGAACACGTTATTGGGTAGTTGAAATCTGTAAATAGGCAGTGTCTTGTACTCAATCGATAGAACAAATGGAGTTCTAAAGAAATAGCTGTGAGTTTGGTCGACTGGAACAATGGAATTAGCCAAAAATAGGGCTCAAAGTGAGCGAAGTTGCCGATTCGTAAATATCGCCGCAGTCGCTAACTTTGTGAGAACATAATTGCGTAAGTTTTCCATCAAATTTTGTTCTCTTGGTGTCATTACCATCGGGAAAAGATTCTCTATCATTTCATGAGAAAATTTTTTTTTTTTTTTTTTTCAAAAATTTTTCGACACCAGGAGACATCTCAGGATTTGGGGTTGCGACAGTCAAAGGGTTAAGAAATAATATTCTTTGTTGAAATTGAGTTTTTCATTATATACTTAAGGAATGTTTATAAGTTTTGCTCCCTTTGTTATTGGGACAGTACAGTGGACCCCCGGTTAACGATATTTTTTCATTCCAGAAGTATGTTCAGATGCCAGTACTGACCGAATTTGTTCCCATAAGGAATATTGTGAAGTAGATTAGTCCATTTCAGACCCCCAAACATACACGTACAAACGCACTTACATAAATACACTTACATAATTGGTCGCATTGGGAGGTGATCGCTAAGCGGGGGTCCACTGTATTTTGATAGTCTGTCTTCCTGCTTGTACATCACTCACGTGTGGTAACCTTGCAGCCATCATCTGGATACTCAACTTACATATATGGGCCCCATACATTGTTTCTTCTTTTTATTTATTTTACTCTGATACACTCAGTATAATCATATATATATCTCTTACACTCTTGCTCTGTGTATATGTATATTTGTTTGTTTTTCTTTCTGTCTGTACCTTTTCATAGGGCATGAATATCACTATCCAGTAATGACTTCTGGATGGCAGTATTCTAATCCCACTTTCAAAGTTCAGCTGCTGTACCTCCCAGTCTCCAAAGCACAAGTCTAACTAGCTGGTTTCCTTGAATCCCTTCATATACAGTGGAACCTCGAAAATCGAACGTATTAAATATCGAACGTTTCAAAAATAAGACCATTTTTTCGGACAAACTGTGTACCAAAAATCGAACGCGTTTCAAATTTCGGACCACCGGGTACGGGACCTGTCCACTGGCCCGCTCTGTCCACGTCCCCGCGCAGGGGCCGTGAGCAGTCTAGCTTTGTTTATGCTTGAGTGAACACTAACCTGCGCTCTCATTCACACATTTTACGATTGTTTCGTTGTGTTTAGTGCTTGTGGGACTGTGAAATAAGCTGCCATGGGCCCAAAGAAACTTGCTAGTGGTACCCCTGTGGTAAAGAATGTAAGAAACACCATAGATGTGAAGAAGGAAATAATGCAGAAGTACGAGATTGGAGTGAGACTTGTTGAGCTTGCCAGGATGTACAGAGGACTGTGGACAGTTTTGTGAGACAGAAACAGACGACTGTGGAGTTATTTTGTGAGACAAACAGACGATTGTGGACAGTTATTTTGTGAGACAGAAACAGACGACTGTGGAGTTATTTTGTGAGACAAACAGACGATTTGGACAGTTATTTTGTGAGACAGAAACAGACGATTGTGGACAGTTATTTTGTGAGACAGAAACAGATGACTGTGGATAGTTATTTTGTGGGACAGAAACAGAGGACTGTAGACAGTTATTTTGTGAGACTGGGGTCCAATGACTCTCAAGCTGGTCCTAGTGGCATTAAAATACAGAGAAGAGAAGCAACCCCAGAGAGGGCTTTGATACCGGAAGTCCTCATGGAGGGGGATTCTCCTTCCAAACACTAACCCCAACTCCCTCTCTCCTCCCTATCTTCCAGATGCCATCACCAATCTTCAATAAAGGTAAGTAAAAATGTTATTTTATAATACTGTACATAATTAAAGACTATAGCATTTATTGTGTGTATGTAAAACTGTGTAGAGGAGAGAGAGAGATTTTGGGAAATGTTGAGTGAATGCGTGGGGAGTTTTGAATCAAGTGTGAGAGTAATGGTGGTTGGGGATTTCAATGCTAAAGTGGGTAAAAATGTTATGGAGGGAGTAGTAGGTAAATTTGGGGTGCCAGGGGTAAATGTAAATGGGGAGCCTTTAATTGAGCTATGTGTAGAAAGAAATTTGGTAATAAGTAATACATATTTTATGAAAAAGAGGATAAATAAATATACAAGGTATGATGTAGCACGTAATGAAAGTAGTTTGTTAGATTATGTATTGGTGGATAAAAGGTTGATGGGTAGGCTCCAGGATGTACATGTTTATAGAGGGGAAACTGATATGTCAGATCATTATTTAGTTGTAGCTACAGTTAGAGTAAGAGGTAGATGGGAAAAGAGGAAGGTGGCAACAACAAGTAAGAGGGAGGTGAAAGTGTATAAACTAAGGAGGAGGAAGTTCGGGCGAGATATAAGCGACTATTGGCAGAAAGGTGGGCTAGTGCAAAGATGAGTAGTGGGGGGGTTGAAGAGGGTTGGAATAGTTTTAAAAATGCAGTATTAGAATGTGGGGCAGAAGTTTGTGGTTATAGGAGGGTGGGGGCAGGAGGGAAGAGGAGTGATTGGTGGAATGATAAAGTAAAGGGTGTGATAAAAGAGAAAAAGGTAGCTTACGAGAGGTTTTTACAAAGCAGAAGTGTTATAAGAAGAGCAGAGTACAGTGGACCCCCGCTTAACGATCACCTCCAAATGCGACCAATTATGTAAGTGTATTTATGTAAGTGCTTTTGTACGTGTATGTTTGGGGGTCTGAAATGGACTAATCTACTTCACAATATTCCTTATGGGAAAAAATTCGGTCAGTACTGGCACCTGAACATACTACTGGAATGAAAAAAGTTCGTTAACCGGGGGTCCACTGTATATGGAGAGTAAAAGAAAGGTGAAGAGAGTGGTGAGAGAGTGCAAAAGGAGAGCAGATGAAAGAGTGGGAGAGGCACTGTCAAGAAATTTTAATGAAAATAAGAAAAAATTTTGGAGTGAGTTAAACAAGTTAAGAAAGCCTAGGGAAAGTATGGATTTGTCCATTAAAAACAGAGTAGGGGAGTTAGTAGATGGGGAGAGGGAGGTATTAGGTAGATGGCGAGAATATTTGAGAACTTTTAAAATGTTGAGGAAGAAAGGGAGGTGGTAATTTCATGCACTGGCCAGGGAGGTATACCATCTTTTAGGAGTGAAGAAGAGCAGAATGTAAGTGTGGTGGAGGTACGTGAGGCATTACGTAGAATGAAAGGGGGTAAAGCAGCTGGAACTGATGGGATCATGACAGAAATGTTAAAAGCAGGGGGAGATATAGTGTTGGAGTGGTTGGTACTTTTGTTTAATAAATGTATGGAAGAGGGGAAGGTACCTAAGGATTGGCGGAGAGCATGTATAGTCCCTTTATATAAAGGGAAAGGGGACACAAGAGATTGTAAAAATTATAGAGGAATAAGTTTACTGAGTATACCAGGAAAAGTATACGGTAGAGTTATAATTGAAAGAATTAGAGGTAAGACAGAATGTAGAATTGCGGATGAGCAAGGAGGCTTCAGAGTGGGTAGGGGATGTGTAGATCAAGTGTTTACATTGAAGCATATATGTGAACAGTATTTGGATAAAGGTAGGGAAGTTTTTATTGCATTTATGGATTTAGAAAAGGCATATGATAGAGTGGAAAGGGGAGCAATGTGGCAGATGTTGCAAGTTTATGGAAATAGGGGTAAGTTACTAAATGCTGTAAAGAGCTTTATGAGGATAGTGAGGCTCAGGTTAGGGTGTGTAGAAAGAGAGGGAGAAAATTTCCCGGTAAAAGTAGGTTTTAGACGGGGATGTGTAATGTCACCATTTTTGTTTAATATATTTATAGATGGGTTGTAAAAAAGTAAATGCTAGGGTTTTTCGGGAGAGGGGTGGGATTAACCCTTTGGGGGTTTTGGTCGTACTATACGTCTTACGCGTAGGGGTTTTTTGACGTACTAGTACGCATAAATTCTGGGCAGCCTCAAATCTCGCAGGAAAAGGCTGATAACCCTAGATGTGAGAGAATGGGTCTGTGTGGTGGGTGTGCGCAGTAGGAAAAAAATCTGGGACCCAGTGGTGCATTGTGGGAATGCCATCATAGTACACAATTTCCACCGTGCCCTGCGGTAAGAAGTTCCTCACTCCTCGGCGAATTGGGACACTTTTGTTCCCCAGTGACAGTTCTAATACAGATGGAAGTGACAGTGAAGATGAGTTTTCAAGGTTCTGGTGGGGTTTTTTGACCGAAACTAATGACCAAAAAAATGAGTAATATGAGGAAAACCCAGACAACCCACAGCCTTCCACCTCTGGTGCGGGGCCCAAATCGTTCAGTTGTACCAGAATCAAAGAGGAAACTCCTATTTCCAAAAACCCCACTCAGATGTGAGCATTGGTGATGATAATGATAGTGATTATGAACTACAAGCTCTTCAAACTGTTCCAAGAATGGAGGAGGAGGAGGAGGCAGAGGAGGAGGAGGCAGAGGAGGAGGAGGCAAGAGGAGGAGGAGGCAAGAGGAGGAGGCAGAGGAGGGGGGAGGAGGAGGAGGGGAAGAAGAAAGGAGGAGGAGGAGGAAGAAGAGGAGAGGAGGGGAAGAAGGGGAGGAGGAGGAGGAGGAGGAGGAAGAAAAAGGAGGAGGGAGGAGGGAGGAAGAAGAAGAATACGTAATGATAACAAAATACATAATAATAATACATAATAATAATAATACATAATAAAAATAATACATAATAATAATAATACATAATAATAATAATAGGTAATAAAAAATAATGTAATAATAATAATATGTAATAATAAATGTTCACCCATGACAGTAACAAGAAAAGGGGGAGATAACATCTGATAAGTGCTGACGTTTGATGAGGGTAAATGAGGGTAGAGTTGATGCCAAAAGATGAGATGAACATCGCCCCCCCTTTGTTTTTGCTGGTATACTAACATTTCTGTCCCGTCTATTTGCCTGTCTGTCAAGCTCCTGTCTATCCATCTAGCTCTCTGTCTCAGAGAGCCACAAGACTGCGTCATCACTTTTACTCACATCTTCAAGCAGAGTATAGCACTTTGTCTTGTTTCTTGGTTATCCTAGGGAATTTATACTATGTATACTTGTATTTATGTGTACCTGTGAGACAGAGATAGACAGAAAAGATAGAAAGAGAGAGACAGAATTGGGAAAAAGATAGAATGAGGGAGAAAGAATAAAACACCATTGTGTATGACACCATGTTTCAGAGTTCCACAAGCTGCAGAACTAATAGGGAAAATGTTCAGTGACTGTATATTGGTATATATATTATAGAACAATAATAATAAACAATGTTTTTGTATTGTTTTTTTTTTGTAAACAAGTTTTGTAAACAATATATTGATAATTATGTTTGTGTGCTTATTGTGTTGTATACAACGAGTGTATATATGTACATTGCACTTACTTTTGGGCTCATAGGCCACATAAGTTATGTGAAAAAATAAAATAGTGAAAAAAACAACAAACCTTCAAATACAAGTAAATCAGAGTTTTTTTACCGGTGAGCGGCAGTCGCCGCTGTTTGCATACGCGGCTCATTTTCTGCAAACTTCATGCATCCATATCTCCGTAAGTATTGATGGTAAAATTTTTTTGTTTATCCTATAATGTTTAGAAAAAAAAAACTCTATTTTTTCATAAGAAAAAATAATTTTTTTTTTTTTTTGAAATTTGGCCGACCCTGAGAACGAGTTTCGGAGAGGGCCTGTCGACCCTCAAAGGTTAATTATGGGGAATCAAATTCAAAATGGGAATTGACACATTTTACTTTTTGCAGATGATACTGTGCTTATGGGAGATTCTAAAAAAAAATTTGCAAAGGTTTAGGGATGAGTTTTGAGAATGTGTGTAAAGGTAGAAAGTTGAAAGTGAACATAGAAAAAGTAAGGTGATGGGGGTATCAAATGATTTAGATAAAGAAAAATTGGATATCAAAAATTGGGGGGGAGGAGTTGGAAAAGTGATGTTTTCAGATACTTGGGAGTTGACGTGTCGGCGGATGGATTTATGAAGGATGAGGTTAATCATAGAATTGATGAGGGAAAAAAGGTGAGTGGTGCGTTGAGGTATATGGGGAGTCAAAAAACTTTTATCTATGGGGCAAAGAAGGGAATGTATGAAAGTATAGTAGTACCAACACTCTTATATGGATGTGAAGTTTGGGGTGGTAAATGCAGCAGCGAGGAGACGGTTGGGGGCAGTGAAGATGTCCTGTCTAAGGGCAATGGTGGTGTAAATATTATGCAGAAAATTCGAAGTGTGGAAATTGGGAGAAGGTGGGGAGTTAATAAAAGCATTGTCAAGAGGGCAGAAGAGGGGTTTTTGAGGTGGTTTGGTCATTTAGAGAGACTGGATCAAAGTAGATGACATGGAAAGCATATAAATCTATAGGGGAAGGAAAGAGGGGTGGGGGTCGTCCTTGAAAGGGTTGGAAAGAGGGGGTAAAGGGGGTTTTGTGGGCGAGGGCTTGGACTTCCAGCAAGCGTGCATGAGCGTGTTAGATAGGAGTAATGGAGACGAATGATACTTGGGACCTGACGATCTGTTTGGGGTGTGAGCAGGGTAATATTTAGTGAAGGGATTCAGGGAAACCGGTTTTTTCATATAGTCCGGACTTGAGTCCCGGAAATGGGAAGTACAATGCCTGCACTTTAAAGGAGGGTTTGGGATATTGGCAGTTTGGAGGGATATGTTGTTATCTTTATATGTGTATGCTTCTAGACTGTTGTATTCTGAGCACCTCTGCAAAAACAGTGATAATGTGCGAGTGTGGTGAAAGTGTTGAATGATGATGAAAGTATTTTCTTTTTGGGGATTTTCTTTCTTTTTTGGGTCACCCTGCCTCGGTGGGAGACGGCCGACTTGTTGAAAAAAAAAAAAAAAAAATGTAAAACTGCAATTAATCTATAAAATGTATTTTTGTTGTGAATATTTTTGGGTTTCTGGAACGGATTAATTGTATTTCCATTATTTCTTATGGGAAATATTGCTTCCAATTTCAGACTTTTCGAATTTAGAACTAGTTCCTGGAATGGATTAAGTTCGATTTTTGAGGTTCCACTGTACATTATTTTGTTTGAACTCTAATAGCATGATGTAGGACATGTGCCACTTGTCCTTACTTTGATTTAACACATTTATATAGGCCTGCTGGAGGCTCAGTCACATTACCTCTCAACACCTCCCTCTAGCGCCTTGCATCTCACACTTCACCCCCCGCCCCTTCATTGCCACCCTTACACTTTTATTCACCCCAGATTAATACAGCACTTTTTCTATCAAACTTTTTCAATTTTTCCACTGCCAAACCCCATCATTGCCATTCTTTATTAAATACATTCTCAAAAGCCCCCTTGGGCTGTGCTCTTCTATACTAAAACTTTAATTTTAATCATTACTGTTGAAAAAGTTATTATGCTTTTTTTTTCCCAAATAGTTTTTTGGGTATTGTTTGTTTTTCAAAATTAAAATCATTCTTCATTTTGGCTTCATTCTCTTTCTTTTTTTCTATCTTCAACAGTAAAATAGCTGTAAATCATACAAACTTCTATTTTCCCAGTATTTGCTTTTTTGTTTTTTTTAAATAGATTCGTTCTATAACTTTTCCCTTTAAAATTTTGGGTTTTAAACCAGGCCAAAAGGCACTGTGGGAAACCCATTAAGAGGGTTTTTGTTACTCATGCAGTAACAGTACTAAGTGCTGTACTGAACTTATTGCATCATATTTCGTATTTATTTTTCAGCGGGATTAAAAAATGGCATTCATACCCTGTAAAAAATGGATCGAGGCGGTATTCATGTCACAATCTGGGGGTTTTTTCCCAGGTAATTGTAATTTTAAGATCTTTTTAAATTAAGAAAAGACTGCAATTTTAAATTTTAAATTTGTCTCTTGATAAGTAACAAAAAAAAATTTTTTAAAGAAAATTGTAATTTGTTTTATTAAACCAACTATAAAATTCTAATTTGATTTTTTTAAACCGTTTCTTTTACTTTTGTGAAAAAATGTTATGCTTACCATTCCTGTTTTTTGAAACGTGTTTTCCCCTTCCCCTTTATTTGGAGTGGAAATTTAATAATTTTGTTAAAAACTAAATATAATTGTTTCAAAAGATGTATTAAAATTAATTTATTAAAGGTATGCATACTATATTAGGATATTTTAAAAGGTACTCCCAGATGAAAGTGGCATGTCCCTCATTTTGAGAAGATGCTTATGACAAGCCAACGGCTGTCTCATATCTTGAGGGTTTTGTTGTCACCGGAAAAGACCAATATGTGTGTGTGAGAGACTCCTGTTTGTGATGCGAGATCTCAGTGATCCTAAGGCTAAGTGGGGAGTGACTCCTGAGTATGTGATGTGGATGTCGTGACCCAAAGGGAATCTATTACAATAAAAAGGAAAAATTTTAAGAAAATTGTTCATTTCCCAGTCTTTGTGCCGGGTTTTTGTAAAGCCCCCCATTTATTAATTTTTTGGACTTAAAGTCATCAATAAGGCCATAAAAAGTGCGGGGGCCCGAAAACTTTTAACTGCCTCCAGCCTTTACATAAGGGGGGATTTCCCAACAGACCCGGGGCATTTTTAAAAGCTGACTGGACAAGCACCTAAAGCCCGGTTCCGGGCCCCACCGGGGGGCTGTGGCTCGTACGTTGGTTTGCTGAAGCAGCACAGCCTGGTTGATGGGCTCTGACCCACAGGAGGCCGGGTTCACAGCCCGGGGCCACGGGGGCGTTGACCCCGGAACTCTCTCAGGTAAACTCAGGTCATTTAGAATATTGTTTACTAAGTGTCAAAGATTTTTAAAAGGGTTTTTATTGGGGCTGAGATGGTTGGAGACATGCAAAAATCTCATACTCTTTTGGGGAAATTCTTGGGAGTGGGAAAATTTTTTATTTTTAATTGTTAAGTATAATAATTGATAAATAGGCGAGACAGGCTTCTTTTGAAAAGCCAATAGAAGCTGTGAAGACAATTTTTTTCAGGATGGAGGCTTTTATAGTGCTGAAGATGCTGATTCACCCCCCACCCTGATGAAAAACAAAAAAGTGAAGGAGCCTTTTTGTGTGGACTCACGGGGAAGTTACCCAGTGTTGCCTGGGGGCCCCAAGGAAGGCCATGAAGAAACCCCTGGCATGTCTTCTCCCCACCATTACTCGTAGAAGGGATGGAATTTTAATCCTTATCGGGTATTCATTTTTCCCTTGAAAGGGAAGTGGGGTCAACAATTGCAGGTTTTATTTTTTCTGTTTTTGGGGGGTCACTTTATTTTTACCAATTGACCTTCGTCAACCAAAAGTATGTGATTGATTAGGTCGCTTAAAATGGAAATTTTTTTTGGCATGTGTTCGAATTAGAAATAAACTTTAAGTAAAACTTTTTTTTTTTTTTTTTTTTCAACAAGTCGGCCGTCTCCCACCGAGGCAGGGTGACCCAAAAACAAAGAAAATCCCAAAAGAAAAATTTTCATCATCATTCAAACACTTACCACACTCACAAATAAAACGTTTTTGCAGGGTGCTCAGAACACAGCATTTAGAACATATACGTATTAAAGATACACAACATTCCCTCAAACGCCAATATCCCGAAGCCCTCCCTTTGGTGCAGACTTGTACTTCCCCTTTCCAGGGGTCAAATCCGGGTGTATAAAAAAACCGGTTTCCCCGAATCCCCTTTACTAAATTACCCTGCTACACTCCAAAAGATCTAAGGGGCCCAAATACCTTTGTCTCCATTCACTCCTAAAACACGCTCATGCACGCCCGCTGGAATCCAAGCCCCCCGCCCCCAAAACCTCCCTGCCAACTTTTCGGGAGCCCCCACCCCGCCTTCCTTCACGATTTAAAATGCTTCCATGTCATTCTACTTTGATCCATTCTCTCTAAATGACCCAAAACCCCCCAAACCCCTCTTCGCCCCTGATAATACTTTTTTTAATCCACACCCTTTTCCTAAATTTTCCACACTCCGAATTTTCTCATAATATTTCATACACATTGCCCTTAGGAGGTCATCTCCACTGCCCCCAACCCCCTCCTTTCTGCTGCATTCCAACCCAAACTTCACAAAACCCTATAAGGATTTGGTACACTATACTTTCAACATTCCTTCTTTTCCTCCATAGATAACGTTTTTTTTGACTCCCCCATGGAATCAATGCCCCATCCCTTTTTTTTTCCCTCTCATTCTTGATTAACCCCATCCTTCATAAACCATCCGCCGACACGTCAACTCCAAGTATCTAAAAAATTCCTTCTTCCTACCCTCCTCCCCAATTTATATCCAATTTTTCTTTATCTAAATCATTTGAACCCCCATCACCACTCTTTTTTTTTCACTTTAACTTTCTACCTTTACAAAACACTCCAAACCATCCACTAACCTTTGCAATTTTTCTTTAGACTCCCATAAGACGTAAACATCAGCAAAAAAACCTGTGTCAATTCCCATTTTGTATTTGTTTTTCCCATATTTAATCCCCCCCTTCCCAAACACCCTAGATTTACTTTTTTTTAAACCCATCTATAAAAATTTTTAAAAAACCATGGTGACATTACACATCCCCGTCTAAACCCACTTTTCTGGGAAGTAATCTCCCTCTTTTCACACCTAACCTGAGCCTCACTATCCTCAAAAATAATCTTTACTGCTTTAGTAACTTTCCACCTATTCCCTATACTTGCAACTTTGCCACTTTTCCCCCTTTCCACCTATCATAGCCTTTTCTAAACCCTAAATCAATAAAAACTTCCCACCCTTTTTCAAATTTTTGTTCAATATTGCTTCATTGTAAACATTGATTCCATCCCCCCCACTCTGAAAACCCCCTTGCTCTCCCCAAACCTACATTTTGTCTTTTCCCCAATTCTTTCAGTAAAAACCCCCACCCTAAACTTTTCCGGTATATCAGAAAAATTATTTCCCCATAATTTTTACAATCTCTTTTTCCCCCTTTTCCCCCCTTTTTAAAAAGGGACTATACATGCCCTCCCCCAAACCCTGGGACCTTCCCCCCTTCTACATTTATTAAACAAAATACCAACCTCCCAACCTATATCCCCCCCCCGCTTTTAACTTTGTCATGATACAGTTCCAGCTGCTTTTCCCCTTTCATTCTACTAATGCCCTTTCGTACCTCCCCCACCTCACACCCGTTCTTCCACCCTAAAAGATGGTATACCCCCTGGCCAGTGCATGAAAAATTTCCACCTCCTTTCTTCCTAACATTTAAAAGTTCCCCAAAATACCCCCCATCTACCTAATCCTCCCCGTCCCCCTTATAACTCCCCTACTCTGTTTTTAACTGACAATTTCCCTACGTTCCCTAGGTTTTTTAACTTTTTTAACTCCAAATTTTTTTTTTTATTTTCATTTAAAATTTCTTGACAGTGCCTCCCACTCTATCATCGCTCTCCTTTTGCACTCCTTTTCCCCCACTTTTTCACATTTTTTTTACTCTCCATATACGTATCTGCTCTTTTTATAACACTTCTGTTTTGGGTAAAAACCTTCTTAAGCTAATTTTTTCTCCTTTATCACACCCTTTACTTCATCATTCCACCAATCACTCCTCTTTCCTCCTGCCCCCACCCTCCTATAACCACAAACTTCTGCCCCACATACTAATACTGCATTTTTAAAACTATTCCAACCCTCTTCAACCCCCCCCCACTACTCATCTTTGCACTAGCCCACCTTTCTGCCAATAGCCGCTTATATCTCACCCGAACTTCCTCCTCCCTTAGTTTATACACTTTCACTTCCCTCCTACCTGTTGTTGCCTCCTTCCTCTTGTCCCATCTACCTCTTACTCTAACTGTAGCTACAACTAAATAATGATCTGATATATCAGTTGCCCCTCTATAAACATATACATCCTGGAGCCTACCCATCAACCTTTTATCCACCAATACATAATCTAATAAACTACTTTCATTATGTGCTACATCATACCTTGTATATTTATTTATCCTCTTTTTCATAAAATATGTATTACTTATTATCAAATATCTTTCTACACATAGCTCAATTAAAGGCTCCCCATTTACATTTACCCTGGCACCCCAAATTTACCTACTACTCCCTCCACAACATTTTTACCCACTTTATATTAGTCATTTAAATTTAATACATACCAAGATTGTTATTCAGAACAAAAGTGATAGCTCTCTGTAGATGATCAGTGAATTTTTCTTGTAAATTACGGTGGTACATTCTCTCTACAAAAAATGTAATAAATCCCATACTGTATTTAATGTTGAAATGTTCATCTGATCCTAGGTAGTAGGTTGGTAGACAGCAACCACCCAGGGAGGTACTACCGTCCTGTGGTAGTAGGTTGGTAGACAGCAACCACCCAGGGAGGTACTACCGTCCTGTGGTAGTAGGTTGGTAGACAGCAATCACCCAGGGAGGTACTACCGTCCTGCCAGGTGAGTGTAAAACGAAAGCCTGTCATTGTTTTACATGATGGTAGGATTGCTGGTGTCCTTTTTTCTGTCTCATGAACATGCAAGATTTCAGGTACGTCTTGCTACTTCTACTTACACTTAGATCACTCTACACATACATGTACAAGCATATATATACACACATCTCAGGGTTTTCTTCTATTTTCTTTCTAGTTCTTATTCTTGTTTATTTCCTCTTATCTCCATGGGGAAGTGGAACAGAATTCTTCCTCCGTAAGCCATGCATGTTGTAAGAGGCGACTAAAATGCCGGGAGCAAGGGGCTAGTAACCCCTTCTCCTGTATAGATTACTAAATTTAAAAAGAGAAACTTTTGTTTTTCTTTTTGGGCCACCCTGCCTCGGTGGGATACGGCTGATTTGTTCAAAAAAAAAAAAAAATGTTCATCTCATCCTATATACTTTTCTTCCTGCCCTCAGGATCCCCATGACGAACTCAAAAATCAGAATGTTCTCATAGAGCATGACACAATCGAAGAAACTGCCAGGGAATTTGGACTGAGTCAAGAAGAATGTAAAGCAGCACTTGACAAAGCCAGACAGATGTTGTACATGGCTAGACAAGAGAGACCCAGGCCCCATCTTGACAACAAGATGCTTACTTCTTGGAATGGTTGTGTGGCCTTAAGTTTATTTCTATCTGAATATTTGTTGTTATACTGAAAAATATTATTTAAATTTGTAAATATCCACCTAACCTTTGCATAACCATAGAAAATTGATTTTGATATTATATATCAATGAACTTCGGCAATAAATTTAAAATTTTTGTTTTTTTTTATCCAAGCGATAAATTTGCAGAAATGAACAGCAGCTACGCTACAGCATATTTCTCAGAAATAGACTAATGGTGTGTAATGTTATTTATTGTCTGCGGAAAAATTTTAGGTAGATGTTTGGGAGCGTTGGCGAGAGCTGGTGCTGTTTTTGGAGATCAGATGTACATACAGGGGGCTCTGCAAGCTGCTGAATTTGTCATGAGCCATCTTCTCAAGGATGATAAATTACTTAGGGCTGCTTATGCTGTTCCAAATAACGAAGTGTCGCTGTAAGTTCTGTCTTATATATGGCATATGTGCATGTACTCATTTCTCAGTGTTTCCATGTAGTAGGCTGGCATAAACAACCATCCAAGGAGGTGGCACTGCTTCCGTCTCATGTAAGTCAAACTGAAGCATGGTCAACTTTTGTACTCTGGTATCTTTATCTAGGAAATTGGATCTGTGCTCCAGTTCACTGAATTAAGCCTGAACCTTCTGCCACTTCCCTCTCCCAGGAGCTGTATAATCCCTATGGGTTTAGTGCTCCCCCATGATAATAATAATAGTAATAATAATAATAGTGATAATAATAATAATAATGTAGGGCTGGTCTTCTTGTTCAGTCTCATGAATATGCCTAACGGTAGATTGGTAGGTAAGACACATAGGCAACAGTTAGGCAACTTTATTCTGAAACGTTTCACCTACACAGTAGGCTTCTTCAGTCGAGTACAAAAGTAGGCAGGAGCAGTAGAGATGTGAAGACAATGTACACCTACCATCTGACTTACGACCGAGTTCGGTTCCGAGAAACCGGTCGTAAGTCGAAATGGTCGTAAGTCGAACTTTACTACTGAATATCAACATAACATTTTTGTAATGACTTTATTTTATTGTTTTATTTTGGTATTTCATGTTTTACTTTACTTTTTATGCTGTTAGTACTGTATTTTATACTGTAAGGTTTAGGATAAACACTGTGTACAGCACAAGCACTTATTTATTTCCCAGAAATTTGGCATAAAAAACACGGTCGTAAGTCGAGTCGTCGTAAAATCGAGCAGTTCGTAAGTCGGATGGTAGGTGTAATCAGTCCATCACCATTAAAGTTGGAGATTTGAGGTCGTCCCGTCCTTTAGCCTGGAGAAGAGTTCTTTCCATAGTCTAAAACAATCTGAAGGAACAAGAGACAGTGTGGAGACTTATATACTGTTGGAAGGAGACGTGCAGGGTGGTAGTAGAGAGAATTTAGTCACTGAGAAGTCATGTCTCTCTCAGATCCAACACTTCTCACTTGAAAAAGTTGTCCAAGGTGTTTTCTCTTCTGTACCATAAGAACATGAGAACATAAATGAGGAACAGTGCAGCAGGCCTGTTGGCCCATACTAGGCAGGTCCTTAACAATCCTTCCCACTAGCAAAATATTTGCCCAACCCAACTTACAATGCTACCCAAGAAATAAGTTTTGATGATTCTATTTACTCATTATGCAAGTCTCACTCATATCCAACCCCTCTCACTCATGTATTTTTTTTTTTTTTTATTATCACACTGGCCGATTCCCACCAAGGCAGGGTGGCCCGAAAAAGAAAAACTTTCACCATCATTCACTCCATCACTGTCTTGCCAGAAGGGTGCTTTACACTACAGTTTTTAAACTGCAACATTAACACCCCTCCTTCAGAGTGCAGGCACTGTACTTCCCATCTCCAGGACTCAAGTCCGGCCTGCCGGTTTCCCTGAACCCCTTCATAAATGTTACTTTGCTCACACTCCAACAGCACGTCAAGTATTAAAAACCATTTGTCTCCATTCACTCCTATCAAACACGCTCACGCATACCTGCTGGAAGTCCAAGCCCCTCGCACAACAAAACCTCCTTACCCCCTCTCCAACCTTTCCTAGGCCGACCCCTATCCCGCCTTCCTTCCACTACAGACTGATACACTCTTGAAGTCATTCTGTTTCGCTCCATTCTCTCTACATGTCCGAACCACCTCAACAACCCTTCCTCAGCCCTCTGGACAACAGTTTTGGTAATCCCGCACCTCCTCCTAACTTCCAAACTACGAATTCTCTGCATTATATTCACACCACACATTGCCCTCAGACATGACATCTCCACTGCCTCCAGCCTTCTCCTCGCTGCAACATTCATCACCCATGCTTCACAACCCATATAAGAGCGTTGGTAAAACTATACTCTCATACATTCCCCTCTTTGCCTCCAAGGACAAAGTTCTTTGTCTCCACAGACTCCTAAGTGCACCACTCACTCTTTTTCCCTCATCAATTCTATGATTCACCTCATCTTTCATAGACCCATCCACTGACACGTCCACTCCCAAATATCTGAATACATTCACCTCCTCCATACTCTCTCCCCCAATCTGATATTCAATCTTTCATCACCTAATCTTTTTGTTATCCTCATAACCTTACTCTTTCCTGTATTCCCCTTTAATTTTCTTCTTTGCACCCCTACAAATTCACCACAATTTGCAACTTTTTTCAGAATCTCCAAGGCACAGTGTCATCACAAAGAGCGCGTAAAACTCCCCTTTGTGTGTGTTCTTTATTTTTTAACCCCACCCCCTTTGTAAAGACCCCGCATTTACTTCTCTTAACCCCTCTATAAATTATTAAACAACCACGGTGAATCACACCCCTTTTTAAAGGCCTACTTTTATGGAAATATTTCCCCTTTCCTACATACCTAATTGAGCTTCCTATCCTCGTAAAAACTCTTCACTGTTTCAGTAACTACCCCCTACACCTTACACTTGAAACATTGCCACATTGCCCCCCATCCCCCCTGTCATCCCCTTTTTTCCAAATCCTAAATGCCACAAAACCTCTTTTTATTTATCTCCAAAATTTTGAAACCCCCAAAGGTTTTTGTTTAAATTAACCCTATAGGCAGTTTTCCATCCAGCTACCCTTTTTCCAAACAATATTTCTATACCCTTTTTAAAATCTAAATTATCTAATTTGTTTCCTTTATTGGGGGTTTCTTTCTTGAGTGATATCCTAAAAACCCTTATTTATTTTCCCCTTTTTTAAATACCCATCTTCCACTTATACACTTCAATCTTTCCCCCCATTCTTCTTTACAAGGAATGTTTAAGGTCTTCAATCGTTTTGTACGGAAAATTTCTAAGCTATGTACAGGGACCCCCCGGGTTTTCGATCACCCTTCAAGGGCGGAAAGCGGTCGCATTTTAAAAAAATTTTTTTTATGAACCCTTCGTCATTTTGGTGTACTTTAGAAGGTTATATGAGTTCCTGTGCTGAAGTTTCAATCTATGGCCAAAAAGGAAATGAAATATGCAAAATTTCGAAAAAAAATTTCATTTTGGGGTACACTTTTTTTCAGTGGGATTTGGGCAAGTGGTTTTGACACTTGGCTGATAAAAAAACCTCTAATTCCATCAATTGTCGATTTTAATTCTAAAAAAAACCTTATTTCATGCTAAAAAAAAATAAAATTTCATAAATTTTTTGTTTTATTGGAAAGTCGGCCTTGTTGTCCCATAAATCAAAAAATTTTGGATAGTTTTGGGAAAAACTCGCTACCTCGAAAGCAATCTTTTTTCCCTTTTTTGTTGTGAGAAATCAAGTCAAATTTAATCTTAAAAAAAGGTATTATTCCCCAAATAGGTAAATAACTTACTTTTGAGATATAGGCCAACGCGCGGGACCCCCCCTGCCCGGGAAAAATTTTTTTTCCCCGAAAAATTCGCTTTATTTTAACTTTTTCCCCGACCTACGAGTGTTTATTCATTTAAACCCATTGTAAATCCGTTTTCCTCATCATGATGAAAGAGGTGGGGCCCTTCTTCACCTTGGGGGGGGAAAATATCGATAAAAATTTATTCCCTGGGGCGTATATTAGTATTATTTTTTTTTAAAGGGTGTATTTTTTTTTTTATATGCTATTATTAATTGCATTATTAAATAGATCATTTGGAAGAAAAATAAGCCTTATAATTGAATAGCGGGTAGGGAAAATATTTTGTTGGCGGAGGTGTCGGCCATTTTTCATATTCCAGGGGTTCCATTTTTCCCGGGGACCTTTTAGCTCCGCCCCTCGGGAATGTCTCAGTGGTGAATTTGTATTATATTTTACACAAAGTATACGAAAATGAAAAAAATAACACGGGGAAAAAAACTAAAAAAAACGTCAAAAAAGCTGGTCAGCGTTTCTTCGCAATATGTTGCGTCGCGCTGTCACAAATGTTTTATAAATGGCTGTAATTCCTTTAGAAAAGTACAAGGAAATAATTATACCAGCGTGGCCCCAGAAAGTTCAGCTTTTTTTTTTTTGGTAACAATACCATTTTTTTATATTTTTTCAAATTTTTTTTTTGCTCCGCGCGGGGGAAACCCCCTGAATCCCCCCTCAATGCGCCCAATTATGTAAGGTATTTATGTAGGTGCTTTTGTATGTGTATTTTGGGGTCTGAAATGGACAATCAAATTAAATTTTCCCTTTATGGGAACAAATTCGTTCGTACGGCCCCTGAACATACTTCTGGAATGAAATAATATGTAAACCGGGGGTCCACTGTTTAAATTTTTGGTCATTCTACGGGGATTTTTTTCTGGGGAATTATATCCTTTCTGTAATATGGAGACCAAACTGAGCTGGTAATCAGGTGGGGCCCTTTTATTAAGATGAAATAAAGCTGGAAATAAATGGTAAAAAATCCCGAAAAGGGAAATTTAAAAACAATTGCAGTATAATGTGACCCTTTTGAAACGTTTTCCCCACACGGGGGTTTTTCAAGTCACAAAAGTTCCCTGGGGTGGAAGGTATGGAGTATTTTTATAGTGGGTTCGAATGTTGAGGTCAGGGGGAAAATGCTGCTTTTGTTATGTACGAGGGGGTTATAGAGTCTAAAATCTTGGGTAGTTTGGGAAGGGAGTTGGTTTAAGTTTGGAGAGATTCTGCAGTGTTTTTTCCATTCCTAGTTCTTATGTGGGATAGGATGAAAAAGTTTCTTGCAAAAAAACTTTTTTATCGTTTTTTCATTGCTATCCCCATAAAAACTTTAAACTTCTGTCCCGGGGCTTTGGTAAGATTGGGGGAAGGGAAGAAGGATGGGAAAGGGATAGAAATAGGGAAAAGGGGGGGGCGGGGAGAGGGGTAGGTTTAAAAAAGGTAAGTGGCCCAACCCTTTGGGAAATTTAAAAAGGTATGTGGAAAAATAAAATATTCTTGAAGGGGTATTTTTAAACCCATAGATCACATGATTAACAAATATAATCATAGAGTGGGTTTTGGTAGAGAAACCCACTAGGGAAGAAAACCCCTCCTGCCAGATGTGTGAAACAGAAACCGAAAACTGTTTTGCATGATGGTAGGATTGCGGTTCTTTTTCTGTTAAAACGCTAGATAACGGATATCTTGCACTCCTACTTACACTTTGGTCACATTCCAGCACGACATGAAAATAAAACATACATTAGGTTTTTCCCTTTTTCCAAATAGCTCTTGTTCTTCTTTATTTTTCTATTGTTTCCCGGGGAATGGAAAAGATTTTTCCCCCGAAGCCTCGTTCTAGAGGCGAATAAAATTTCCGGGGGAATGGGCTAGTAACCCTTCCTGTAGACACTTTCTAAAAAAGAGAAGAAAAAAAACTTAAAAACTGGGATGTTAAATGTGCGCGGATGTAGTGCAGATGAAAAAACAGTGATTGCGAGTTTTTAATGAAAAGAAGTTGGATGTCCCGGCCCCAAGCGAAACAAAGCTGAAGGGGGTAGGAGAGTTCGGGGGGGGAAATAAATGGGATTAAATTGGGTATCTGAAGAGTTAGACAAAGAGGGTGCAGAATGTTAAATGACAGTTTTTGGAAGGAGAAAAGAGAATTGAAGTGTAAATTTAAGAATTATGTGGATTTAAAATAAAGGGTTTGGGGCGAGAAGTGGGGCATAAAAAGCGGTTGCCCTGGGAAGGAGGAAAGCAGAGGAGAGAGAGAGTTTTTTTGGGGGATGTTAAGTGAATGTTAGGGGCCTTTGAAACCCAATGGGAGTAATTTTGGTAGGGGGCCTGAAAAGAAAGTAGGAGAAAATTTTAGAGGGGTTGGTAGGTAAGTTTGGGGGGCCCCGGGTAATGATAATGGGAGCCCCTTTTATTTAACTTTGTATAGAAGGGGTTTGTTTAGGTAAAACTTTTTTAAAAAAAAAGAGGATAAATAAGTATAAAGATATGATTAGGGGAAATGACAGTAGTTTGTTGGATTATGTATTGGTAGATAAAAGACTGTTGAGTAGACTTCAGGATGTTCATGTTTATAGAGGGGCCACAGATATATCAGATCACTTTCTAGTTGTAGCTACACTGAGAGTAAAAGGTAGATGGGATACAAGGAGAATAGAAGCATCAGGGAAGAGAGAGGTGAAGGTTTATAAACTAAAAGAGGGGGCAGTTAGGGTAAGATATAAACAGCTATTGGAGGATAGATGGGCTAATGAGAGCATAGGCAATGGGGTCGAAGAGGTATGGGGTAGGTTTAAAAATGTAGTGTTAGAGTGTTCAGCAGAAGTTTGTGGTTACAGGAAAGTGGGTGCGGGGGGGAAGAGGAGCGATTGGTGGAATAAATGATGTAAAGAGAGTAGTAAGGGAGAAAAAGTTAGCATATGAGAAGTTTTTACAAAGTAGAAGTGATGCAAGGAGGGAAGAGTATATGGAGAAAAAGAGAGAGGTTAAGAGAGTGGTGAAGCAATGTAAAAAGAGAGCAAATGAGAGAGTGGGTGAGATGTTATCAACAAATTTTGTTGAAAATAAGAAAAAGTTTTGGAGTGAGATTAACAAGTTAAGAAAGCCTAGAGAACAAATGGTTTTTTTCAGTTAAAAATAGGAGAGGAGAGTTATTAAATGGAGAGTTAGAGGTATTGGGAAGATGGAGGGAATATTTTGAGGAATTGTTAAATGTTGATGAAGATAGGGAAGCTGTGATTTCGTGTATAGGGCAAGGAGAAAAAACATCTTGTAGGAGTGAGGAAGAGCCAGTTGTGAGTGTGGGGGAAGTTCGTGAGGCAGTAGGTAAAATGAAAGGGGGTAAGGCAGCCGGATTGATGGGATAAAGATAGAAATGTTAAAAGCAGGTGGGGATATAGTTTTGGAGTGGTTGGTGCAATTATTTAATAAATGTATGGAAGAGGGTAAGGTACCTAGGGATTGGCAGAGAGCATGCATAGTTCCTTTATATAAAGGCAAAGGGGATAAAAGAGAGTGCAAAAAATATAGGGGGATAAGTCTGCTGAGTATACCTGGTAAAGTGTATGGTAGAGTTATTATTGAAAGAATTAAGAGTAAGACGGAGAATAGGATAGCAGATGAACAAGGAGGCTTTAGGAAAGGTAGGGGGTGTGTGGACCAGGTGTTTACAGTGAAACATATAAGTGAACAGTATTTAGATAAGGCTAAAGAGGTCTTTGTGGCATTTATGGATTTGGAAAAGGCGTATGACAGGGTGGATAGGGGGGCAATGTGGCAGATGTTGCAAGTGTATGGTGTAGGAGGTAGGTTACTGAAAGCAGTGAAGAGTTTTTACGAGGATAGTGAGGCTCAAGTTAGAGTATGTAGGAAAGAGGGAAATTATTTCCCAGTAAAAGTAGGCCTTAGACAAGGATGTGTGATGTCAATGTGGTTGTTTAATATATTTATAGATGGGGTTGTAAGAGAAGTAAATGCGAGGGTCTTGACAAGAGGCGTGGAGTTAAAAGATAAAGAATCACACACAAAGTGGGAGTTGTCACAGCTGCTCTTTGCTGATGACACTGTGCTCTTGGGAGATTCTGAAGAGGAGTTGCAGAGATTGGTGGATGAATTTGGTAGGGTGTGCAAAAGAAGAAAATTAAAGGTGAATACAGGAAAGAGTAAGGTTATGAGGATAACAAAAAGATTAGGTGATGAAAGATTGAATATCAGATTGGAGGGAGAGAGAGTATGGAGGAGGTGAATGTATTCAGATATTTGGGAGTGGACGTGTCTATGAAAGATGAGGTGAATCATAGAATTGATGAGGGAAAAAGAGTGAGTGGTGCACTTAGGAGTCTGTGGAGACAAAGAACTTTGTCCTTGGAGGCAAAGAGGGGAATGTATGAGAGTATAGTTTTACCAACGCTCTTATATGGGTGTGAAGCATGGGTGATGAATGTTGCAGCGAGGAGAAGGCTGGAGGCAGTGGAGATGTCATGTCTGAGGGCAATGTGTGGTGTGAATATAATGCAGAGAATTCGTAGTTTGGAAGTTAGGAGGAGGTGCGGGATTACCAAAACAGTTGTCCAGAGGGCTGAGGAAGGGTTGTTGAGGTGGTTCGGACATGTAGAGAGAATGGAGCGAAACAGAATGACTTCAAGAGTGTATCAGTCTGTAGTGGAAGGAAGGCGGGGTAGGGGTCGGCCTAGGAAAGGTTGGAGAGAGGGGGTTAAAGGAGGTTTTGTGTGCGAGGGGCTTGGACTTCCAGCAGGTATGCATGAGCGTGTTTGATAGGAGTGAATGGAGACAAATGGTTTTTAATACTTGACGTGCTGTTGGAGTGTGAGCAAAGTAACATTTATGAAGGGGTTCAGGGAAACCGGCAGGCCGGACTTGAGTCCTGGAGATGGGAAGTACAGTGCCTGCACTCTGAAGGAGGGGTGTTAATGTTGCAGTTTAAAAACTGTAGTGTAAAGCACCCTTCTGGCAAGACAGTGATGGAGTGAATGATGGTGAAAGTTTTTCTTTTTCGGGCCACCCTGCCTTGGTGGGAATTGGCCGGTGTGATAATAAAAATAAATAATAAGTACATGACTGAATTGGTAGTAAATATACAAGTTGCAATTTTTTTTTTTTTTTTCCTCTCAATTGCCCAACGGATATTTAAGTGACAATGAAGGCAATAATTTCCAGGCCAGTTCATAAAGAATTACTTTTCACATCAGCTTCACATAAGAACATAGGAATGGAAGAACACTGCAGAAGGTCTGCTTACAAACTTATCCAATCTCCCTTCCAAGCTACCCAAGATTTTAGACTCTATAACCTCACTCGGTACATCATCAGATGCAGCATTCTCCACCTAACCTCAGCATTCTGAACCTGACTATAAATACTCGCGTTCCTTCCACCCCAGGTAGATCTGTTTGTGACTTGAAAAAGCCCACTATGTGGGCGAAACGTTGTCAATAAAGGATTACATTATACTGCATATGTGTTTATATTTCCATGTATAAAGCTGTAAAATAACGGCTGGACTTCTGTTGCTTACACTTGTAGATATAAATCCCAGTAATCTGTTTGTTATGTTACGTACACTTAGGCATTGCTGTCTTGGTTTAAGGTTGCTGCTTACCATAACTCCCAAATCTTTTATGCAGTCTGTATAGCTAAGTTCTACGTTATTTAACTGAAAAGTACAGTGGACCCCCGGTTTACGATCAGCTCCCAATGCGACCAATTATGTAAGTGTATTTATGTAAGTGCGTTTGTATGTGTATGTTTGGGGGTCTGAAATGGACTAATCTAATTCACAATATTCCTTATGGGAACAAATTCAGTCAGTACTGGCACCTGAACATACTTCTGGAATGAAATAATATCGTAAACCGGGGGTCCACTGTACTAGGGTTATGGACACTCCCGAGCTTCAGAACCTTGCATTTATCTACGTTGAACTGCATCTGCCACCTTTCTGACCACGAACTGAGCCTGTCCAAATCCTCCTGAAGTTCTGTGACATCTAAGTTTTAATCAATTATCCTACCTATCTTTGTGTCATCGGCGTATTTGCTCATATCACTAGTAATTTCCTCATCAAGGTCATTGATATATATTATAAATAACAACGGGCCCAAGACTGATCCCCGTGGAACACCACTTGTTACAGATCCCCACTCGGATTTAACCCCATTTAAGCATACTCTCTGCTTCCTATTGGTGAGCCATGACTCGATCCATGACAGCACTTTTCTTCCAGTGCCATGAGCTGCCACTTTCTTTAACAGTCTCTGGTGCTGTACTCTATCAAAAGCCTTACTAAAATCTAGATAAACAATATCGAATTCTTTATCCTGATCAGTGGCCTCAAAAGCTTTACTGAAGAAAGTTAATAAATTAGTTAGGCAGGAACGGCCCCTCATGAATCCATGCTGAGTATCATTAATCAAGCTGTGCTTATCGAGATGGCTTCTTATGTTATCAGCTATAATTGACTCAAGTAATGTGCCTACATTTGAGGTCAGGCTTATTGGGCGGTAATTTGACGGTAACGACTTGTCCCCTGCTTTAAAAATAGGAATTACATTAACCATCTTCCACATATCAGACACTACACCTGTTTGAAGAGAAATATTAAAAATATTAGTCAATGGTTCACAAAGTTCCATTTTACACTCTTTAAGAACACTTGAAAAAAGTTCATCAGGGCCCGTGGATTTATTTTGCTTTAACCGGTCTATCTGTTTGATAACCATTTCGGTAGTGACTCTGATATTGCATAATTTATCATCATTAGCCTCTTCAAGGGGGGCTCCTTGGCGTGGTGAAGAGGCTCTTGGTCTGAGGAATTAGACCCGTCGGTCTCCTTCCTCAGACCGAACCTAATTACCCCCCAATCCCCCCTTCCCTCTCCCATCCTCCCCTTTTTCCTTTCCTCCTCCTCCTCCCCACCCCTCCCTTTTGCCCTTCCTTTTTGGCCTTTGGGATTTTTTCCCACAGGCACGCTAGTTCCTAGGTAGGGGAAAGGGTACTGGGGTCCATCCCATTCCGTTGAGGTTCTTGGCGGTGGTGTAGTTTGCTGTGGAATCTGGATTGCCTGGGGATGTCCCGATCCCTCTCCGGTATCCCGGAGGGTGGCTTTGGGTGTCTTTCAGGCGACGGGTGTATCTCTGGAAGCCACCTTTTGGATTCCGGGGGTGGTGGCCGAAGGAGGTATGCTTTGTGGCAGATATCCGGCTGCCCTCTCTTTTGTCCACTGAGGTAGCTCGGCAGATGTGAGGTTGCTATCCCGGATTGCTGGTTTACTGGCATGATGGGTAGGGTATGGCACGGGTTCCATGCTGCATCTGCGCTACTTGCGGTGCTGAGGTCCTCTTGGGCATGGAGGGAGATTTCTGGCCCTTTCATTCCTCCTAGGAACTATCCCTCCCCGGTCCCCCCTTTTTTTATTCTTTTTTTATTTTTCTTTTCTTTTCTTCTTTCTTTTTTTTTTCTTAAAAACAAAAAGAAAGAATTAACCTAACCATGGAAGCCCTAGTCCATGAACCTGCTACCCCCGGGCCCCTTCTTGATACTGCACCCTGTTCTGACCCCGCCTCGTCTTTGGACCACTCTTCGGACACTCCTAATGACTCTGTATCTCTTGCCGGTGCTGTTTCCTCACCCGCTTCAGGTACTGAGGTCTCGAATGACTCCTTCGATTTATCTGACCTCCGCTTTCCTTTGACTATGCTTCCGGCCTCTCCCTCTACGGTGCAGCAATTTTCAAATCGCCGGCCCGTTCCACATCGGACCAACTCTGGTCCCACTCCTAAATGCCAACGACAGTTACCTGCTGATGATACTTCTCCACCTTCTCGTTCTTCTCAGAAAAGATTGACACGTCCTGCACTCAGTTTCAGAATGCACAATGGACTAAATTCTTACTTTACGACCGACTTCCTCTATTGCCTATCTTTTCGACCATAGTATTGGCAAGGCACTCCTATGCCATGTTGGTAAAGATATTTCTTTTCATGCTCTTAAGAGCAGTACGCGCATCATCACTGTACAGAATGCTACCCAAGCTCATGATCTTTCTCTTCTTTCCCATATCGATACTGTTCCTGTCACTATTGAAAAACATCATTCCCTCAATTCTTGTAGTGGTACCGTCATTCTGCCCCATACCATAGTTCAACAAAATTTCCAGACATGTGGCAATGACATTCTTGAACAGCTGGAACTCCAAGATCTCCCAATCCTCAAGGTAGACATTTATGTTCTTCTTGCTCGCGGGCGGAGACGATACCCTAGCAATGTGGCTCGTTTAACTTTTGACAGCCATGAACTCCCATCCTCAGTTTATGTAGCAGGACATCAGTTACAAGTTCGAAAGGTGATCCCTACACCACAACAGTGTAGAAATTGCTGGCAGTTTGGCCATCCAGCGAAATATTGCAGATCTATAGCCGAATGCCCGGTCTGTGGTGCCGATGACCATTCTAATACGTCTTGCAATCGACCTCCCTCTTGCCTTAATTGTCATGAGGCTCACCCTTCGTACTCTCGCCGTTGCCAAGTCTACTTAAATGAGCGGGAAATCTGTTACCTCAAAGAGGCAGAAGGTCTCCCTTATGCCATAGAAGTTTCTCATCTCCGCCTCCAAGGGAGACTACCTCGTGTTTCTTATTCCCATGTTTCAAAACGTCCCCCCACTTCTGGGGTCCCATCTTCTGCAGCCTCCTCTGTGGTTACCTCTCCCATAGTCACTCCTGTATCTAATTCTTTTGCTGTCCTGGGCTCAGATGTCCCTACTTCAATGCCTCAGTCTGTTCTCGCTTCTTCGTGTTCACCCTCACAAGCCTCGGTATCGACGTATGACACCTCCTCCGAATCGTCCCTCTACTTCTCAGAAGTCAAAAAAAGGTCCTTTAACCCCTCCTTCCCTTCTTCCACCTCCTCATTTTACCTTTCCTGTCTCTGTACCTGTTACAAGTGTAGAGGTTCACCCTCCTCGTACTGTACCTTCCTTCCCTGTTCCCTCCCAAGTTTCTTCCTCTTCTGCCACCTCCCAGGTTTCTGCCTCTTCTGTCCCCTTCCACGCTTCTCCAGTTCCCTCCACCCTTTTGTCCCCCCCATACCTTGGTACAGTCCATTACAGTTCCAATCTTTACTCATCCTCCCCCTACCATCTCCAATATTGTCTCCCATATGATGTCTCTGAATTCCGAAACACTTGAAGCAATCTCTGAATATATTGCAGAAACCAAACCATCAATGGACACTGATCCACCCTCTGTTCCTTCTCTCTCCTCTCCTCCATCTGCACAACTCCTTTCTTCGCAGCGCACCGTTCCTTCGCTGCTTGAACGTTTCCGCTGCCGCCGCATGTGGACTTTTCTAACCCCTCTAGTCCATAGGAACCCTTACCTGCGGATTTCAGGTATCTTTATCGTTGCCAATCATGGCCTATTTACAGTGGAATATATGCGGCCTCAGGGGTAATCGGGGTGAGCTTCAGATGTTACTCTCCCAGTTTTCCCCTGTTGGTGTTTGCTTACAGGAACCAAAATTACACTCTGCTGTTATCTATCCCATCTCAGGCTATAATTTATTGTATTCTTCAGATCCTTTTCCTGATGGGACCTTTAATGAAAGTGCCCTTCTTCTACGCACTGATATTCCGTACCATCAGCTATTTGTTCGTACTTCGCTGCATTACACAGCAGCCCGTATCCACTTGCATAGGTGGTATACGCTCTGTTCTTTATATCTCTGTCCTTCTCGGGCATTATCTATCCCGGATCTTGCCTTTCTTGTTTCGTCATTACCGCCACCGCTTCCGTTTCTTGGCGATTTTAATGCCCATCATTTCCTCTGGGGGGGTCTCACTGTGATTCTCGTGGCATTCAGTTAGAGGCTTTTCTTGCTACCCACCCCCTCCATGTTTTAAATACAGGTACTCACACCCATTTTGATCCTCAGACTCACACTCTCTCTTGCATCGATCTCTCAGTCTGCTCTTCCTCCGCCGCATTAGACTTCACTTGGTCTGTTCTCCCGGATTTACATGACAGCAATCATTTCCCAATCATTCTTACTTCCCCTTCATATTCGCCACCTCTTCGTATCCCATGCTGGCAATTTGATCAGGCAAATTGGAACCTTTACTCACAACTAACTGTTTTTAGTGAGGTTCCTTCTTCGTCCTCCATTGATGAGTTTTTACACCTCTTCTCGTCCTCCGTCTTAACCGCAGCTTCTAATTGTATACCCCAAACTTCAGGCAGGCATTCTCAGAAATGCGTGCCTTGGTGGTCTCCTGCTTGTGCTCATGCAGTACGCTTGAAACGCGCTGCGTGGGGCAGGTACTGGTACAATAGAACCACGGAGAGACTTCTTGATTTTAAGCAGAAGCATGCGATCGCTCGCCGTGTCATCCGTGATGCTAAACGCACTTGCTGGCGAGATTATGTCTCCACCATCACCTCTGCTTCCTCTATGAGTGCAGTCTGGAAAAAAGTATGAAAACTGAGTGGTAAATATTCTCCTGACTTGGCTCCTGTTTTGCGGGTTGCTGGTGTTGATATAGCAAACCCACTAGATGTTGCCAATGAAATTGGCAATCATCTGGTCCGTATTTCTCAGGGGCTCCATCTATGCCCCTCGTTTCTTTCCTCTAAGTCTGCCAGAGAGTTAGCACCCTTGGACTTTTCTTCTCTCAGAGAAGAACAGTATAATGTGCCTTTTACACTTCAAGAATTGGAGGCAACACTCTCAGCTTGCCGATCATCGGCAGCTGGGCCCGACGACATTCATATTCGTATGCTACAACATTTACATGAGTCAGCCCTTGCAGTCCTATTACGCCTTTTCAATCTTATTTGGTCACAAGGAGTTCTTCCACAGTCGTGGAAATCTGCCATTGTTCTCCCTTTCCGCAAACCGGGTACTACTGCACATGAAGCCTCTCACTATCGTCCCATTGCTCTTACCAGTGCAGTTTGCAAAGTGATGGATCGCCTGGTAAATAGACGTTTAGTGTGGTATTTAGAGACACACAACAGTCTCTCCACTCATCAATATGGCTTTCGTAAGGGACGTTCTACCATAGACCCCTTACTACGCTTGGATACATATGTTGGTAATGCCTTTGTGAATAACCACTCAGTTATTGCCATATTTTTTGACCTTGAGAAGGCACATGACACAACTTGGAGGTATAATATTTTGTCCCAAGCCCACTCCTTAGGCCTCTGAGGCAATCTACCATCCTTCCTTAAGAACTTTTAACTGACAGAAATTTCCGTGTTCAGGTTAATAATGTGCTCTCCTCGGACTTTATCCAAGCTGAAGGTGTCCCCCAGGGATGTGTTCTGAGCACAACACTTTTTCTCCCTGCTATAAATGATTTGGCCTCTAGTCTTCCATCAAATATTTGGTCATCACTCTATGTTGATGACTTCGCTATTGCCTGTGCAGGCGCTGACTGTCACCTCATTACAGTTTCTCTCCAGCATGCGGTCGACCGTGTTTCCAATTGGGCCACCACACATGGGTTTAAATTTTCCAGTACCAAAACTCACCAAATTACTTTCACTAGACACTCTGTCATCTCTGATCATCCTTTGTACCTCTATGGCTCCCGTATCCCTGAGCGTGATACAGTCAGGTTTCTGGGCCTCCTCTTTGACCGTAGGTTATCTTGGAAACCTCACATTACCTCTCTGAAGGCAACTTGTCACAGCCGGCTGAACCTTCTTAAAACCCTTGCTCATCTTTCCTGGGGAGCTGATTGTCGAACTCTCCTTCGCCTACATTCCACCCTCATTTTATCGAAACTTGATTATGGTGACCAGATCTATTCAGCGGCCTCTCCTGCTACTCTCTCTAGCCTTAACCCCATTCATCACCAAGGATTACGTTTATGCCTTAATGCTTTTCACTCTTCCCCTGTTGAGAGCCTCTATGCAGAAGCGAACGTTCCATCCTTATCCGATTGCCATGATGCCCATTGCCTTCGCTACTATGTATGCTCTCATGATCTCCGCAATCCTTCCATTTATAGAATGGTCACCGATATTAGTAGACATTCTTTATTTGTTCGCTGCCCCTGTTTACTCTGTCCCTTCTCTCTTTGCCTACATTCGCTCTTGTCTTCTCTTCAATTACCACCTTTCTATGTTCATGTAGCATCTCACTTTTCCCTACCCCCCTGGGAAGTTCCAGCTGTTGGAGTCTGTTCTTTCTCTCTCCCTTGCTTGAAAGCCCAACTGTCTACGGTCGCTTCCCGCTTTCTTTTCCTTGACCACTTCCACTCTCATTCTCATGCCATTGCAGTGTACACAGATGGCTCTAAGTCTTCTGACGGTGTAGGATTCGCAGCAGTGTTTCCAGACAGCGTCGTACGAGGGCATTTATTGTCTTCGGCTAGTATTTTTACTGCTGAATTGTATGCCATTCTTGCAGCACTTATCCGTATTGCATCTATGCCTGTGTCATCATTTGTGGTTGTCTCAGACTCCCTTAGTGCTTTACAGGCTATACAGAAATTTGATATACCTCACCCCTTAGTCCTCCGTATCCAACTTTGGCTACGCCGCATCTTTACCAAGCATCAAGATATTGTTTTTTGTTGGGCCCCTGGTCATGTTGATGTACAGGGCAATGAACAGGCAGACACTGCTGCGCGCTCAGCAGTACATGACCTACCAGTTTCATATAGAGGTATCCCATTTACGGACTACTTTGCTGCAATAGCTACCCACCTTCTCACACCCATTGGCAACAACGTTGGTCTACTATGCTCGGTAACAAACTTCAGTCTATTAAACCGAGTATAGGTTACTGGCCGTCTTCTTGTCACCAGTGTCGAGGTTGGAAGACTACTCTCTCTCCCGTCTTCGCATTGGCCATACTCGTCTTACTCATGGATATCTCATGGAGAGGCGTCCTGCTCCTCTCTGTGAGAATTGTCAGGTACCATTATCAGTCAGCCACATTCTGTTAGACTGCCAACTTTATGAACGAGCACGCAGAATTTACCTCCATCGTCGTCTTCGCTCTGCTGCTCTCTCTTTACCTTCCCTTCTCGCTGATGGACCCTCTTTTCATCCTGACTCTCTCATTGACTTTTTGACAACAACTGACTTACTTCACAAACTCTGATACCTTCAGCCCTTTCTACCTCAATCTCTTGCTACCCTCTACCCCCGCACTATCCCCTGCCCCGCTGTTTTCTGTAACCTACTAATCATCCCTCCCCCGTTCTGCTGCCCAATACCCTCACTTCCTTCCCTACCCTGCAGCGCTGTATAGCCCTTGTGGCTTAGCGCTTCTTTTTGATTATAATAATATCGTCATCAGGCCCACTATAAAAATTAATTACTACTGGAATATTGTTAGTGTCTTCCTAAGTGAAGACTGAGAGAAAATAATTATTAAGAATAGAGCATATTTCATTCTCCTTGTCAGTGAGATCCCCAGAGTTATTTTTAAGGGGACCTATCTTATCTCTAACTTTTGTTCTATAAACCTGGAAAAAGCTTTTTGGGTTTTCGAATCCCTAGCAACTTTAATTTAATAGTCCTGTTTAGCTTTTCTTATCCCCTTTTTAATGTCCCTCTTAATGTCAATAGACTGATTCATAAGATGACCCTCACCTCTTTTGATATGCCTATAAATTCCTTTTTTCTGTCCTAAAAGATATCTGACCTTATTATTCATCCATTTGGGGTCATTTCTATTCAATCTAATTTCCTTATATGGGATAAATGTCCTTTGGGCAGCATGTATTGTGTTAAGAAAGCTGTCATTCTGATAACTCTCTTTGTTACTCTAGTCCACAGAAGATAAGTGTTCTCTAAGCCCATTGTAATCTGCTAAGCGAAAATCTGGGACCATTACTGAATTATCCCTACTATCATACTTCCATTCACTGCTAAAGGTAATTGATTTGTGATCGCTTGTGCCGAGCTTATTTTTCCTTGTAGGCTCTCTCACAAACTGCCTCAAAAAACAATCCTGAACTACTTCTAAGAAGTCGTTTGATTCTAAATTCCCAGTCAAGAAATTCCAATCAATATGACTAATGTTAAAGTCTCCTAGAATTACTACGTTATCGTGCCTTGTGGTCTTAACAGTTTCCTCCCATAGTAGTCTCCCTTGGTCCCTATCTAAGTTTGGGGGACGGTATATCACACCTAAAATAAATTTTTCATGCCCATCTGAAAATTCTATCCAAACAGATTCGTATGTGTTACTACAGACATAATACCCATTTTTATGCAACAGTTCAAGCGATCTCAGACATACACTGCCACCCCACCCCCCTTCCCAATACTTCTGTCTACTTGGAACAATTTAAAACCCTGTATGTGACATTCAGCAGGCATGTTCTGATTTTTCGTATTGAACCACGTCTCAGTTAACCCTTTCAGGGGTTTCGGCTGTACTAGTACGGCTTACGCACCAGGGTTTTTGACGTACTAGTACGCCTAAATTCTAGCGCCCTCAAATCTAGTGAGAGAAAGCTGGTAGGCCTATATATGAAAGAATGGGTCTATGTGGTCAGTGTGCGTGGTATAAAAAAAATCCTGCAGCACACAGTGCGTAATGAGAAAAAAAAAACTTTGACCGTGTTTTTGGATTAAAACAGTGACTTTGCACTGTATTTTTGTATGGTATTTATTGTTGTATTCTAGATTTCCTGGTTTCATTTTATAGAATGGAAGACATATTACAGAAATTGAGATGATTTTGATTGGTTTTACAAAGAAAAGTACCTTGAAATTGCGCTCAAAGTAGCAGAAATGTTCGATTTTTACCAAAGTTCAAAAGTAAACGAATCATGCTATGCGTCCAATACACGTCAACTGGTGAGTCTAATATTCTTTCACAAGTGCGCTGATAATATTTATACCATTTCTACACCAATGCAGTAGTCTGCATAACAGTAAATCTTCTATTTTTTTGTGAGAAAAAAAATTCAAAGTGGAAAGCAAAAGAATGTAAGAGGGGTGTGGGGATGTTACTAATAAACAGAGGAAATGTTATTTTAGTGCCAGGAATGTGTTTCTTGTTTATTCTGGACCCTATTCGGAAATTGGCATCTTTTGAAATTTGTGTGAAGTTGGCAAAATTGCTAAATTCTGACCACTGTATTGGATACTTGAAATCGGTAAATGGGTGGTTTCTTGTACTCATTCGATAGAAAAAATGGAGTTCTAGCGAAATAAGTCATGATTTTTGTCTACAAGTACACTGGAATTGGCTGAATATAGGGCTCAAATGGGCAAAATTGCCGATGCGTAAACATCGTCGAGACCGCTAACTTCGCGAGAGCATAATTCCGTAAGTTTTCCATCAAATTTCATACTTTTGGTGTCATTAGGATCGGGAAAAGATTCTCTATCTTTTCGCAAGAAAAAATAATTTTTTTTTTTTGAAATTTGGGGGACCCTGAGAACAAGTCTCTGAGAGGGCCTGTCGACCCTGAAAGGGTTAAGGGAAATACATCAATGTTACCTGCACTAGCAGCTAATCTCAACTCATCCATCTTATTCCTAGCACTACGACTAACTGTGTAATATATATTTAAGGACCCTCCTTTCTCTTTACCCTTCCTGCTCCTTTCTGTTATTCCACTAAACCTATTACTGTCCTTGTCACCTAGTGCCACTGGCTTTCCAATATCCACCTCATTTTGCCTATTACTAGTTCTCCTAGTACAGTGGACCACCGGCTTACAATACTATTTCATTCCAGAAGTATGTTCAGGTGCCATTACTGAACGAATTTGTTCCCATAAGGAATATTGTGAATTAGATTAGTCCATTTCAGACCCCCAAAGATACACGTACAAACACACGTACATAAATACACTTACATAATTGGTCGCATTGGGAGCTGATTGTAAAGCGGGGGTCCACTGTACTCATATTACTACACTGGGACTTCACTGTTTTCCCGCCAAAACCCATACCACTAACTATTCCTAGTATAAAGTCCTAACAGCTCCCTCCACTGCAGTAGCCAGTGCCCCCACCCCAGATCTAGATAAGTGAACCCCATCCCTGGCATACATGTCATTTCTGCCATAGAAGAGGTCCCAGTTGTCAATGAATGTTACCGCATTTTCCTTACAGTATTTGTCCAGCCAGCAATTGACACCAGTTGCCCTGGACAACCATTCATTTCCAACTCCTCTCCTTGGCAAAACACAACATATGACAGGGTTCCCACCCTTCCTCCTAATTATCTCTATTGCTGACCTATACCTGCTAATCAGGTCTTCACTCTTACGTCTGCCAACATCGTTGCCTCCAGCACTGAGACAGATAATAGGATTGCTCCCATTACCTCTCATGATGTCATCCAGACGGCTAACAATATCCTCCATCCCAGCTCCAGGAAAGCAAACCCTCTGTCTCCTACTCCTGTCCTTCAAGCAGAATGCCCTATCCATGTACCTAACCTGGTTATCCCCAACAACAATATTCTACCTTCCTTGGTGTCGTTCATCGTGATGTTCCCAGTAGTTGACTCACATTCATCGGGTAGCACGGAGAATGCATTAGATGTTTCCACAACAGTTTCCACAGCAGTCTCTTTCTTCTTCATCGTTTCTACCTTTCCATTCATCTTCTTGATCGTCAACTTTGTTCCATGCTGTCCAGCCACTGTCCAGTTTCCCTTCTTGACCTGAGGACTCAAAACATGAAGACTACTACGAATCCTCTTGATTTCCTCAGTCAATCGCCGTATCTCCATCTTCACTACCCTCAATTCTTCCTTAAGCTGCTGGTAAAGTTGCTCGATGGAGGGCATCTTGGTTCAGTCCAAGGAGAGTACACTAACGTCCTCACTGAGCTAAGTACACATCACCACTGATGCCACCAAGATGCCCTTGTGTTGCAGTGTCTGACAGAGTACACAACTGAAGAAGCCTTCTGTGTAGGCGAAACATTTTGGAAAAAAGTTGCCTAACTGTTGCCCATGTGTCTTACCTACCAACCTGTCAGTATTGTATACCATTATAATATTCACTCTGTCAGACACCGCAACACAAGGGCATCTTGGGTACAGCAGAGAAAACACCTTGAACAACTTTTTCAAGTGAGAAGTGTTGGATCTGAGAGGGACGTGACCCCTCAGTGACTTCATTCTCTCTACTACCACCCTGCGCGTCTCCTTCTGACAGTATATACTAAGTCTCCACACTGTCTCTTGTTCCTTCAGATTGTTTCAGACTATGGAACAGAACTTTTCTCCAGGCTGAGGGACTGAGGACATCTTACTAGCTTCTACTTACAGTAAATAGACACTTATAGTAGTTTCCTTACTGACTGTCATCCAAGTTTCAGTTACGTATTTCCAGTTAAGGTCGGGACATTTTGAAAAAAAAAAATTCATATTGCTTGTATGTTTATTTTATGCTTTACAGGAAGGCATATTTGTTGGAGAGAGAATGGTCAAAAACTATATATATATGTATTTTAAAAGATACGATTTTGTTAAAGCTGGATTAAAAATATATATATTTTTAAAACAGATTCACCAGCTGCATTAATTTTGTTTGCCTGGTCATTTTATATATGTGTGGAGAGTAGATGTTTGGAGAGTAGATGTGTGGAGAGTAGATGTGTGGAGAGTAGATGTGTGGAGAGTAGATGTGTGGAGAGTAGATGTTTGCTTGGGAGAGAGCAATAAAGAACTAGATTTTATAATTACAATTTTTTAATCATGACCTATAAAATTTTTATCTCCTCTTCTTTTTCACCATCTTGATTGATGTTTTGTCTATGTAAATGTTGTGCATGTATAATTATCTCATATTTGTTTGGTGAAGATTAATCAAGAACTGTAGATTTAATTATTACATTTGTTGATCAGCAGCTGGCCACATTCAGTACGTGATCAGTTGACACGTGGCGTCTCAGATCACCTTCCTCTTTCTCCTCCTCCTCCTCCTCCTTTTCTTCTTCTTCATCCTCCTCACCTCCATTACCACCTCCTCCACCTCTGCTGCCACTGCCATCACTGCCTTTACCCAACACACCGGAACTCTTACCACCATGTTTCCACACCATCTGCCCAAACACCTAATAAGTACCTTAGCTATAACATTATGTGGAGAGCATGTGTGAAATATATGGTGTCAGATACAATGGAAGAAAGGGAGGCAGTCATCCTCCTCTGCATTGCAAGATCATCAGGAGGGGAGACAATACTGTTGCTATGGCTTGTGTATTGTTCTGTCAGAAAAAAAGTGGGAGTGGGAGAGGGGGGGAGGGGTTTTATTCTACTCCCCAGTAATTTTGTCAATCCCAGGGGAGAGAGTGGGGGAAGGGAATGTGAAGAGGGGGGCGGACGTGAGAGTAATAAGAAATAACATGAGGGAATGGGAAGAATAGGAAAAAAGAGGGAGGAAAAAGAAAGAGGACTTGTCTATGTGTTAAAATTTTTTTTTTTAAATTTTCATTCTTAAACATTAAATAAAATTACAGTAGATTGAAATAATAATTTTTTTTTTTTAACAAGGGGGCCGTCTGCCACTGAGGCAGGGTGCCCCAAAAAAAATTTCCCCAAAAAGAAAATATTTTCATCATCTTTAAACACTTTCACCCTCACTCACACTAATCTAATATTCTGGGAAATTTTTTTTTTTTTTTTCAACAATCGGCCCGTCTCCCACCGAGGCAGGGTGACCCAAAAAAAAAGAAAAAAAATCCCCAAAAAAAAAAATATTTTTCATCACATTAACCTTTTTCCCCACACTCCAAAACTTATCATGCTTTGCAGAGGGCTCAAAAAACAACAGTTAGAAAAATTTACATATAAAGAACAAAACATACCCCTCCAAACGCCAAAACCCAAACGGATTAAAAAGTGGGCATCGGGGGGAAAAATGGTTCGGATTTCGAAAACTACTTAACGAACAATTTCGGAATGCATTATAATCATAATCTTTTTTTTTCAGCGTGATAAAAACTTTGTACAGAGATGGTGACATTTGGGTGTGCATGCAAAAATCCCTTGTAGCAGAGCTTTAGGGCAAATTTTGTCTTCTTATGACTAAAAGGCATAACTAATTGATTGAGTTTTTATACATTTAGGTTCATAAGTGGGGACCCACTGGAGGGATAATGTTTGGAAAACTTTTAGTACACTCTTGAACAAGATGGTTTTCATAAAATTGTTTGGCTTGGAAGTCACTGAAATTTTTTTTTTGTACACGTTTTTCATTAAATTTTATAGATTTTTTTTGGGGTTTTTAAATTTTGAAAATCATTTCAGGGGGGTCATGCATTGAAGGATTTGCTATGATATTTCTTTGGGTCATTCGTGGGTTATAAAAATGTACGAGGCTACACAGCACTGAGGGTTGAAATTGGGCCCAAAAATTCAAATAAGCAAAATATTTTTTTTTGGGGCCGGGGGGAAAGGGGTTTTATATGACTCGTTGGTGATGAATCAATTTTTACTTAGAAAATTTAAAGAAGGGAAGGGAAAAAAAAATTTAAAAACTTACAAAGGCTCCGAAGGCAAAACTTGGGACAAAAAGTTACATTAGGGGCACAGTTCCTTTTACCTAACCTAGGGGCCCCTTTACTCAAAACAGTCACAAGTTTCCTCTTTTATTGAATGGAAATTTTAAGCAAAGTTTTTTTTTTTTAAAAATGCTGGCCACTCCCACGAGGGGAGGGGACTCAAAAATGAAACTTTCACCATCATTCACCTATCACTGTCTTTCCAAGGGGACGATTTCAAAAGTGAAATGTTTATTTCAGTAATTTATCTTGATTTTTTGAATTTCCAAAATCAGGATGGTTCTCTATAATTTTTTAAAAGGGGAAAGGGAAGGTTTTGAGGTGTTTTTGGGATTTTTAGAGGAGAGACCAAATATAAAAAGG